>JBAJHX010000036.1:16358695-16373076 GCA_037176925.1 Amniataba percoides
TTTATACACCGTTACATAGATCTTATCATTGCTGAAAAATAACCTGACAGCACTGAAACCAATCATGCAATTACACTCTGAATTTGACGCAGAGTTGCGCACACACACAGTTGCTGATGATAGAAACAGACCTGTGAGAGCGTGCTCTACATTACATGCCACAAAAGGGCTCATTGCACCTGTGAATGAGACTGTAAGACACATTTTTTCTCTGTGACTCTGTGTGTGTGTATGTGTGTGTTTATAGTGGTGACAGAAACAGAGGGATTGACATATTAATTGAGCCATGTCAACAAGCTGTTTTCCACATCCGCCCTAAAGCTACAGCTATTATATGGAAATGTGTTGTCCGCCCACCCCTGTAATTTTAGAGTCGACTGGGAACGCTCACAAAGAAGCTTGCATAAAAGCAGCGTAAGTCCAGGCTCCTCTGCACAACAAGGGATGGCACAATGACCATCTGGCACAGTAGTCACAGGGCGTGTTCCCTCCGGAGCAGAGCAGGGAGGGGCAGACAGGTGAACAGCTAAGGCCTGCTCCAGTTTGCTTTTGTTTGCACAATGAGTGTGGTGGAGGGGCTAATTAATATTCAGTCATTAGCACATTGCACAGTTTGTTACATAATGCCAAGACCTTGCATGCATGCTATCAGTAATCATGAATTACAACTGCAAGCAAAGAGCTCATACAGCTCAACAGCTTTATAATTGAGACATATGAGGTGGAACTATATTTATGTTTTATTTTATCGTTTCAATGCAGCAGGCTGTTTTAACAGGATGTGAAAGCTAAGCATCAGGGATTCTCAGATGGAACACAGGATATCTGATGGAGAGGGAGGAGTGTTTATACTTGGGCAGCTTGAGGACAACACTCACAGTGTTTCAGTGTACAAGCTCAACAAGTGTATGTCTGTGGATTATACAGCTGCATGCAGCTGGAGCTCTGGAGCTCTGAGGCAAAGACAGTGAAGAAGCCTTTATATTAGGTCTGAGGAGACCTAAATTTCCCCACAATGAGATGTACTCTAGCAGAAAACACAGACCACCCACAACTCCACAGAGGCTTAGCAGCCAGGTGGGTGAACAAAGATGTTCTGTGATAGCTCCTTGAAACAGAAACCTTATGTCATTTCCCGTCTTGAAGGATCTTGTGACGAGCAGGATGTAAATTCCACAGCTAATTCTGAAATGATCCACAGCACCATGTTTCTGCAGAAGACAGCTATCACGCAGAGGTTTCAAAATTAGCACCATAATATCGCACATTAAGGTTCACAACACCTCGCCTCATAGACACTGGTACATAATTAATAAGCCGTTGAGATTGTAGAGAAGCTGTAGATGTCAACTCTACGGGATGTCTGCTCAGTGTGGGGAACGCCAGATTTCATAAGTGGGCCTCTTGCACAAACCTCCAGTAAACTAATGAGCAAAAGAACAGAGCCGATTAAAGTGACAGGGCCTACAAAGAAGTGATACCCATGATATTATTTTATAGACAGTAACTGAGAGTTTGTATCAGTTTGGTATCACCTTGCATCTTTTCAAATGTATGTCAGAAAGTGTGCTAATTACATCATGTGTTTAGCAATCTCCTTAATGAAAGACTGCTGCAAGCTGCCAGAGGGCAACAGATGGCTTTGCATACAATATGCTGTTGTGGGATCCAAAGAAACACAGTCTGCAAACAAAGACCATTTATTTCTACCAGACCTCAAGGAGACTTGTGCTCTACATTTTTGAGCTAACATACTGCTCACAACATCAGACTGTATGGTTGCGCTGCTATGCTACTGTAAGAAAGTCTAGGAAGATGTCAACTTAGTGACGCTATCTGAGAATTGACATTCATGCTTTCACAGTGGCAGGCAGAACGCTTACATCTGGAAGTGGCCTAGTTAGACACACTTCCTCTGCTTTTAGCAACTGAGCAGCTCAGGTTTTATGTTGCTTCAGGGCAGTATGACCTAAAACAGACATTCAGGTCACACGCACAGTTGTTTAATACTTTAGAACTAGCCATACCCCAAAGATCTAAAGAAACATGTATAACTGAATCCAGAGCCCGGCAAGGGGAACAAGTGTGGTTATAAATAGAAGACAAGGAGTCCCATGATCGTTGTGTTAAGAGCTCTTCCGTGTGACATTAAGTTATGAACCTGAGCAAGGGTACTTTGGGTTTACAGTTAATCCAGATCCATAAATAGGCCACAAAGCTTTATCAGTCAATAAAAATGATAATGTGATAAGCTCATGTATATATCTTGGATTTAACCCTTAAAGTTACATGTACATGGCTTATTTTGTGACTCATCACTTTTCATATCATAGCAGTGCTACATCATTCTCATATTTAACATAGATAAATCTTAAATCTGTCACAGCAGATGCTAATCTTGTAAAACATTAGCCCATAGCCGTTAAATGGATTGAGTTTTCAATCACATCATTTTAAATACTCCAGGGAATGCAATGTACGTGATCAAATTGCTCACGCCAACCTAGACTGTGAAACAGCAGCTCACAAGACTGTTTCTTTCGACTCTCAAAGAAAGAAAATGCCAATTCAAACAACCAAGCTCTGCAAAGACAGTCATTTACACAAAATCAATAAAAAGATGGGCAGTGTAGTCCTCGCGGAGAGGCCAAAGAGGTCACGACTCTGAATGGACTAAACGCATTACTGCTGGTGCCTCGAGCTGTGGCACACTCAACACAGGATCTCACAGTGACACTCTAAATTACCCATTATCATTCATGGGTGACCAGGAGGGACAAGTGAAGACTGTGCATGCTGGAGGACCAAGAGGCAAATGAGACAAAAAGCCATTTCAGCATCAATTCTGACCCTTCTCAGCGTAAAAGCCCTCAGCAGGCTCGGATAAAGGAGTGCAAGTCCAAAAGGTCTGACCCTCTTTAAGTGTGGACGGTTTAACACATCCTTAAATCTCTGATGGCCTTCAGTGCTCGTCAAGTGAAGAGCCATATCACAGGAAATAAGATAGTGAAAAGTAGGGCTGTGAACTTCAATGAAAAACTCATGACACACAATGTTTGGGTGGAAAAAACAGCATGACATACTATGTAAGGATTTTCACGCCACATTCTTGAACTTTAACATCAGGCGATTCATCCTGGCTGCTTGTCAATAATGTCAGTCGCTCTGTCCTTCCCCCACTCCCTCCTGAGAGCCTTTATGCAGCAAGGTTATTGAAAAGCAGCAAAGGGTAGCAGCTCTTTCGTCTCAGCGTGTGTGCCCAGTGTAGGCACAGCCTGGCACTTGTTACACATGATCATTTCCAAAGCCGGGAACTGTGTCCTGTTGCCAGGTGACTAATTGCACACTAGTGACAACCAGATCTGCAGGACTGAGCAAGCACAAAAGAAGGAAAACATTTAAACAGTCACCTTTTGATAGAAGGTGATGGACAATACATGCACTTAATTCTTTTCCCAGAAATCCAAATGTTAAATTGGCCTTTCAAACACTTGAGCATGCTGAGGTTCACAATGAGGTCAAGAAACACGTTTATTTCAGAGGCACGATGGCCTCGTTCCTGACAGCAGTTCTACGTAAAAGACAAGCCTTGGCGAGTCATTGTTAGATTGTATGATGCATATCATTGTGCTACTCAAGTTGCTTGTGCAAGACCGGAGTTGGTTTAAATTATTAATTATGGTCTGCTGCAACTATATTTCAGTATGATCCCTGACGCCATAACTGCACAACAAAACATCCATCTCAAAGGTGATCTAGCATTAGAGGATTTAACACCACAACACCTCTGTTTGATCCTTGCTATCATTCACAAGTACTGCTAAATGGAGTACAATTCAGTGACGGTATCAAATATCTGTTACAAGCAATTCTGTACATGGGCCATGTAATGATCGAATTGTCTGACGTTTTTAAATTCACAGAAATCAGACAGAAAGGTTGGGAGATGTGGCTTCAGGAGGAGCATAAGTCTGGACGCTGTAGATAAAACTACTAGATCCATCTTTAAAGTTGTCTTGTAATGGACAATTTTAGATAACAAGTGGTAGTAAACAATCTCAGGCACTGGTTTACTCATGAGGCCATTTTCTAAAACAGTGTCACCTAAAGTGATGGTTACTGCTGCTAACCCTCTGACGCACACACAGAACACAGAAAGATTCGACCACTGCTTTAACAGGTGTTTACCCGAATGTCTTTGATATCATATATATGGGCTAAGCCATGCTGCATGCAACACATTCAAGATAAGACATGAAGAGCCATTTACTCAAGCTTTGCTGAGGGTGTGGTTTCTAATGATGATCTGCAATCTTTCCCAAGCAGGCCTTACAGTTGAGGACAAAATCACGGCCCATATTTCTTAATGGGCTCGCCAAATCATAAAACTTTGGAATCCACAACCACAGTTTTGTGGATAGAAAATGAGTCTTACAAGTACCACGTAAATCCTTAGTTGATTCTGGCACACTGCTTTCAATTTCAGTTTCCTCAACAAATGTGACTTACCTCACTAGAGGTTACTAGGAGAAACACATACTGTTAAAAAAAATTATCATGGAAGTTAATGAGTCAACGCACTGATACTGTGGGTGTTTACTATAGATAGAGCAGTCCTTAAAGGAATGGGGAGGTCTCTGAGAGAACCATTTACTCTGCAAACAAACGAGCTAAACAACTATTCCTGAGATAATGTCACTCAGGGCATAATGTATGTGAGAAAATTAAACCTCTATGCAGCTTACAAATTCAACTACGCACCATGAAACTAAATTTAAGCTCATACAGCCATGTCTGGAAACTGGAAGGCAAAACAAAATAACCCACAACTTTGCAGTTCCTCACGAGTGTCAGTCTGAGAGTGCAGTTTCTCACTGAGGGATGATCACCCTATTTCTGCTGAAATTACACTACAGGATTGAATATGTGTTATATCTTACTAAATAAAAAATTCAAATGGCATTTCAAGGACTTTTTTCACTTCAAACATTCATAGTATGGACTTGTATTCCCACTCATGGTGGAGTGGCTCACTCCAAAACCTCAGAACCTGCCTGTAACCACCCTGTGTCGGGAACAAATGAGTAGAGTCTTCCTGCATTTCCTCTGATGTCACTTCCCCTGTCTCTCTCAATAAATTACAAAACATAACCATTCTAAACTGTACTAGTATTTATTGTATGTACTAACCCAACTTTTACCTTTTGACAAATGTACAGTCATTTTGTGCTTCATCAATTATTACAAATACTACAACTTTGTTTAAAAATAAACAAAACCTGTGTTAATAAAAGTCAGCTGAATACTTTTCACTGCAGAAAAAAATCTGGACAACCGTGGTAATAAAACTACAGCACTGCTGTAAACACAGCCATGGCTGTACTCATAAATCACTGCAAACATAGCTTGGGGCTGGCACACTACTGCATGAAGTAAGGCCAGGAGATCTACAGTGTCTTCATATTTTACATTCTTCTTGAATATGTCCACTACATGACATCAAAAACAAACTAAAAATGGATATTTTATATTTGATTTGGACTCAATCTAGCTGATGCTCACTCTCTTCTCTTCACTCTGCCGCACAAGAGTTGGGGTTCAAATTGCAGTCTACAGTGACTCTGTATGCGATGGTGTGTGGTTTTCACAAGTAACGCACACCTTCCCTTCAAATTGTTTGGTCAGCTGTGAATTATGAATGTGGGGTGAGGCTAACTGGATTTGTCAGACGCGTTACAGAAAGCCTCGCTGGATGGAGGGGAACACTGTAATCAAGAAGCTCCACAGCCATCGAGTTAATTACCTGAGGGCGTGTCCTGTCGTATTACTTGTGAATATTATCAGATCTGAATCTGAAAGTCAGTGCTGTGTGGACGTTTGATGAGGCCGTAAACATTACACCCTACTGCAGGGTACTGACTGCGGATGAAGTCTTGTTACGTTATATATTCACAAACTGAATATGGAACAAGGTCATAGAGATAAAGCTTGTTAGCATTAATTCTCCCTGATTATAAGCAAATAAATCCTTTCAAATACACACTTCCTGTCATCACACAGGCATATATAATTTTATGATGACTATATACCTGATTACAGTTTTTGACACAGGTTGATAAAGAACTGTTATGTCTGTGTAATGCTGGTCTGTAGCCTAGAATAGAGGATGTCTCATAAATATGAGGACTTTGCCGCTCACTTTGACACCACTAGGCCGTATATTCAATAAAAATACCACCCCTGGGTTTTGGTTCATAAGAAAAGCTTTTACTCTGGGTATAATCAATTCAAGAAAAGTACTCATGTGAAAAATAACGGCTGAAAGGAAACCATGCACGCGGGCAGGGTTGCTTAAGAGATAAATGGAACTGAAGATGTGCTTTTCAGCTTGAAAGATATTAGAGCTGTGACCATGAATCAGCTGACAGACCAAGGCCGAGCGGCGAAGCAGCCACACTGAATTACCAGCCGCCCATTTTCAGGCGCGCTGGGATAATCAGAGGTGTAAGGTCACCGCCGTCTGCAGCTGCTGTCAACCCATGCACTCATCAAGTTTCATGTCATTTTCTGCTTTCCTTCTGATTCCCATCATCCCTTTAACTCTCTCTCTCTCTCCCCCATCCTCATCTCTCATTCCTTTGCCCTTGAGCCTGCGAGAGCCGACCTACACCAGGTGGTCCCTCTCTGTCCTTCCTCCTGCCCAAACAACACAGGCAGCATCATCCCTGGCTACAGGCCGGTGCTCGCTCAGGTCCCTCGATGCCAAGTCGAGGCAAGTGGCCAAGCTGGTGCCTCTCCGAAAAAGATAGCAGGGGACAAAATTGCAAAGAGGGGCTGATAATAGAGGGAGAGAAAGAGACAGGCAATATTTGTAGAGAGAGAGACGGAGGGGAGAAAGGTGATGTGAAGAAATGGACAGAAGTAGTTTTCTCAGCGTTGTGATTTGAGACATTCCTCGCGACAATGTTAATCAAGCTCACAACAGCGGAGCAGGAGGTTTCCCTGTGTTGCCAGATAGTTGCTGTCCAACATCCAGACTGCTGCACTGTGCTGCTTAGTCATCACCGTACAGCACTGGCCAAAAAAAAAAAAACCTCTCCTCATGACATATCTGATGAGTAAGTACAGATTTACCCTCAGAGACGAGTCACCAATTGAACTGAGCTGGTGGATCTTGTTTGGTCAGCATACTGGTGATATCTTTAACCGGCATGCAGAAGAGGAGTTGACCTCCTGCCAGTTTAAAGGAAGAGGTTTGATCTTCCCATCAATCACTGTAAGAACATCAATGGGTGTACAGAGCCATGTAACCTGATTTCTCTCTGCTATCTCTCCTTGTGTTCATTATCTGATCACCACAGCACCACTCTATTTTGACATTCAATGTGTGGTTTTGTTTCAAAGAGCAATCCTGATTTAAAAAGAAAAAAAAGTTACTCACACCTTATTTGCTTTGACATGCCTGGCAACAGTGCATCTGAACTGACACCCTCCATACAGCCCTCAACTTACCTGCAGCCGCACCTGCAGCCACATCAGCTCACCATTTCCTGGAAAGACTCAACAGGCAGCAGACACTCACCCAACTTCATCAGCGAGGCCAGCAGCACCCATAGCGAGATCTCGAAGGGGGTCTGGATGTGGGGGTAGTCGAGGCTGAGCACGGGGAACGGCTTCTTGGTGTAGTTGTGCCCTCCCGTCGTCTCTTTGGTTTTGCTCTCGCTATCGTGGTGGTCGACATTCGGAGAGCTGGCCGCCCCGAGAGGAAACGCGGAGCCCTGCAGCAGCAGCAGCACCGCCAGCAGGAGCAGCCCCCGCTCCGCGACACCCCGAGCGAAGCCGGCCGGCCTGTGCGAGCCCGCCCTACTGGGAGGCATGTTGTCGAACCACAAGACAAGTCAAATATATATATTAAAAAAAACACTTAACTTGGAAGTGAAAAGAGCTGGTAAAAAAAAAAGTGTAGAGAGCAGGGCGAGCTGAACGAAGTTGGTTTCCACCTGGTGACGTTTCGTTAATTAAGCCGCCTTGTCAATTGCTGCCTCACAGACTTTAACGGCTGACGTTAGCTAGCTCTCTCCAGGTGAGACGGAGGCCGAGCCGGGGGAAGCAGGAAATGTCAAGATGCTGGGGAGTTTCTTCTCACGACAACGCAGGCGGCGGTAGTAACAACAAACCAAAAAAACAAACCAAAAAAACTCTCTTTACTCAAGTTTGTCCGCGTCCGTGTGAGCGCCCGTCAGTGTCCTCCGCGGCGAAAGATGTCATTGTTGATGCTGGAGACCAGCGAGCCGCAGCGGCATCCCCTCCCCGCCTGTCCGTCCCTCCGGCTCCCCGGAAGGCTGCTCCGTGCGGCGGCGCTCAGACGCTGACCTTGAGAGGAGAGAGAGGAGCCCCGCGGACGGCGGCCACAGCGCATTTTGTCGCACAGCCGCGCGTCTCAACTTTTTGATATTAACGTCTGCGGCATTTCCACACGGGAGGAGGAGACGTTGGTCCGAGGAGGGAGGATGGAGGAGGGGTAGACGGAGGAGGAAGCGGGAGGGGGGGCAGACTCGTGTGTGCTCCGCCCCGCCTGAAGAGGCTCGTCCCGGGCTGTCCTCTCCGTCTGTGTCGGTGTTTAGCTTAACGCAGCCTCCGAAACGCGCAGTCTTTCGCGGAGGTTTTTTTTCGGACGGGAGGAGGAGGAGGAGAGAGGAAGGGGAGGGGGCGGGCCGATTATAGTGACACCTATAGGAATGGAGGCTCAAGGTGTCTCATGGGTGAGAGAGACGTCAGCATCTCCCTTACTGCTGCTGCTGAGGCACGAGTGTCCCCTTCACATGTCTGATCCTAGGTGGGATTTTCCACCTCTGACCTCCGGGGCTCTCACGGGGAGGTCAAAGGTCAGGATAAGCTGTACACCACAGGCCCAGAGAGAGTAACTGGCTCTAATTATAATTTTTTTTTGCCTTAATCTCAGATGATGGAAATAATGTCAGAGGACGCCACTCACATGATCTGAATATTTATGGGGCATGCTGTGTGCATTACAATCACTCATATTCACAGCGGCTCACCGAGGAGTCAGGGTGCATGCATTAGCAGAATTGGACTTACGTGGACTGGAATACCAAAAAACGACTTTAAATTTAATATAACGACATCATGTTTGCATAAATGGCACAGTGGGTAGGGGCCAGATGAGTTGCTGAAGGACACTTGGACTCAGAGCAGAAACATCACTTTCACCAAGATGCTTTCGTTCAGAGACAGTCCAACCACACTACCTTTTTTTGGTTCCTGTTGTGCAGTTGTGGGAGTGGCCTTGGAAACTACTTGTATTGCAGGTTCACAGTTATGACTCAGCACACGAGTGAATTTCCAAGCGCACCCTCCAGGTTTGGCAACACATAATCTCCTAATAACTAAAGCACTGACGTGACCTCTGTGTCCTGAAGTGTTTAAAGTTAAACAATTTGATTTATGGAAAATCAAAGTACTTTTTAAGCAAATATGCCAAACATTTGTCTGTTTTGGGTTCTCAAATGAATTGGCCCTTTGAGATACTTTGAGAGTCGCCGCAAATCAATCCAAAGTTGTTCTGAGTGATCAGCTTTATCCTGTAATGAAGCATTTCTATCCTGATGGCAGTGGTCTCTTCCAGGATCACAATGCCCCCCCTCTCTGAATGGTTTGATGGTTACGAAAATGATGTGAATGGTACCAATGCCTTCACAGTCACCAGATCTTAATCCAGCTGAACACACATATGATATTTTGGACTGACATGTCAGACAGCACTCTGAGGTAATATCTTTGGTGTTCATCCCTCCAGTCGTGTTCAGAGATTTGGAGAATCAATGAGAGCAAGGACTGCAGTTGTTCTGGTGGCAAGTGGTGGAACAACACATCCTAAGACACTTAATTTGTTTGTCACTTGGTCTTTGGTCGCCTGCATTGATTTGTAAGAATCTAAGTAACTGCTGGTTGGTCAGATTGTCTTAATTACTGTGATTTAACATGAAGTTATGGTTAAGTTACAGTCTGCCAAAGCAGGTCTCCACCTATGTATTCTAAACTGTCTAGTTTCCCCAACAATTAGGCCACTAAGATAAGAAATGAGGAGAGACCTGGGCTGATTATAGCCTTGTGCACAAATAGCTGCTTTCCAGACTAGTAGATAAGATACTGGCCAGTGAAAGGCAGCAGGCTTAAGACATTAATTGTTCCGAGGCTGCTAAACAAAAATGGATTAGATAATGTCTAGTCTGTCAGCATGATCCGGGGCGCAGCATTAATAAGGTATGGTCAGTCTTGATAACAGTGTGCTCCACAGTCAGAGTTCAGGCGGCAAAGTGTCTACGTCATTAGTCATTTCTGTCTCTCCCTATGTCTTTATCACTCTTTATGACTTTAAGGTGTTTTATGTTTTACAGCCTTCAATTGCTGTTGTTGGTTACCGCCACACTAAGATACTGCATAAGGATCAAGGTAATCACAGTACAGGGGAAACACTCAATAGCCTGCACTGTTCTCCTGAGGTGGGATGAGACAGCCACATGCCTCCTCTAATAATCCCAGTGTCAAACTGCATGACGGCATAGTGATCTTAGCTGTGCACTGTTTTTTTCCTATTAGTATACAGGAAACCATCATACTTTATTGTTTTATATAATAGAGGGATATGATGCAATATGCCTAGTAATGCATCTATCCATTTTTTCCGTCTGTTTATCTGAGGCTAGGTCATGGTGGCACCAGGCTAAGCGAGGTCATCCGGACGCAAAATGTCTTTCTAACGATTTAACATTAACATCTTGTTGTCTGTGGTCTTTCAGCTTAATTTGCTCATTTAGCTCCTTCAGGTACAGGCTGCTGCCGCTGCGCATGCTGGCTCACTGTCATAGTTCACTGGGAGACTTAAATAGAACAGAGTCGTGCATCAGTTTCCTTGCTGTACTGCCTTGTTTATGTGGTTTTGTAGCTTGCATCAGACAGAATACAATTTCAAGCTCTTTCAGCGTGCTTACCGACTGTTGTAAATTTGTATACTTAATAAGTCACTTTAACAGTCTACTAGATGAAGATGGTTTGTTGAATTTAAAGTTAAGATGTCTTTGAACTGTTGCTCTGGTGCTTGAAGCTCAGTGAAAATTACAATCAACTGCACGTCCAACATTTTTTTGTTTAGACGGCGAGGTCAACCATCTTGCTGAGCCTCATATACACAGTGAGAGGAGCTGAGCCTTATAATCTGAATGCCTCAGGGTTTGGTGCATGTCCTTGCTTCTGAGATAGATCACAAATGTCTCTTATTCCTACGGTGCTGCTGATATCGTCGCTCTTATCTTGTTAGCTTATGAGGCGGTTGTGTGTGTATTGGCATTGGTGTCTGCCGTGCTGATATTTGTGACTCTTAAAGATAACACTCTAATCATAAACGGATGTCAAAAGTATCTTTCTTCCTTTGTGAATTGGTTACTATTTAGGAGCTGCCACACACATGCATAACCTACATCTGCCCTCTCAGCTCTGTTGTGGTAATGTTGTGATGCCAAGAGCTTTGCTGCACAAACCCAGGTTTCTACAACACGATTCCAAGCGTCATCAAACCCTTGAAGAAAATAATAGGAGGCATGATGCTGTGGTTAGCGGATATGAGGGAAATTACTCAGGACGACTGGGCTAAACACACGTCTGCCCCATCGTATTTGTGCAAAAGGCTACTTATAGCAAAATGGGATAGTGCTTCAACGCCACATGAACCAGAACCCCTATGGGTTCAGTGCTACAGTGAAGGTCACTCTGTGTCCTCCAGCTAGAGCCAGAAATTCAGATTTGATCAAAGATAAATCATACTCTCCAAAAATAAATCCCCAGCCTGAAGAAAAAGGAGTTGCAAAGCTTTGCTTTCATCCAAGACTGGGCAAAAACAGTTTTATTGAACTCCGTTGACCAAGTCTGCAATCCAGAGCTTATTTGCTTTTGTCTTTGGAAGGTTTTCTTTCAAATTCCTGAAGCTAAAGAAAGTACAGTCTCAGTGATAGAAGTCCATTTTCTGTCTCCTCTGAGTGCAATTACGCAGTTTCAGATCATAAAACTCTAACAGCTCACCCTGACCCCAGAAAGAGGAAATGGTTTATAAATGCACTTTGAAGTTTCTATTTTCTGCATTTATCTGAATGGAGTAAGACAAAGTGTCTTCTCCCACAAACCACGCTATGTTCACCAAAACAAGTCAATTATTGCTAGGCAGCTTTTGAAACAACAGGGGAAAAGAAGCTGGCTGTAATTTTTACTTTTCCACAGGATTTAAAAACAAAGCGACTGACAAGCTTTGTGGTGTGTCAGTCTTTTCTTTGGTTGTTTGTTCGTCTCTGTGTTTGTTCGATTTGGAAAATGTGACTCCAACGCCAAAAAAACCTATAGCCTAGAGAAAATCTAGAGCTCACATTAATTCAGTTAAACACAATGAAACTATGTAACATAAAGCAAAATGGGACTTAAATCCTGTTTTACATACACATGCAGGTTAGCAAAGGTGAGATTAAACTCAACACCTCATGCACCAAACTTCTGCCTCACTTAATGTGCCTCTGCTGGTCCTGCATCGTTGCTCTGTACCAACATGGCCTTTCATTAGAGGCCAACCACAAGATCCAGTACTGTCACCTCCTGGATTTGTGAAAAGGACCCAGCGGGAATCTGGGATAAGACTTGTAAAAACCTCTGGTGATATGATGCCGCTTGGTATAAGCTGTGTAAATGATGACGAGCTCTGACAGCATGTCTGTCAGCAAGGAGAGAAGCAAAATATTTTGACAGTTTTAATCACATCCGCGGCACCCTGCAGGACAGAGGTGGTTATTTGTGGATTCGCTGGGCAAACAGTCACTTCTAACAAGGAGCTGAAGCTTCAGGAAAATGTCCAGCTCTCTCTCTGTCTCTCTGTCCCTCTCTCATCCTTTAGTACCAACCTCTTCACCCCCATTTCCTCTAAGCCTTTGCAAATATCACTGCTCTAACTAATGCCAGATCACATCATGCTTAATAGGTATACAACAGCCCCTGCAGACCACTGGTGTCCTTAGGGTATCATTTTCATCATCCTAGATTAAGGCAAAGTCATATTTTCATAATTATGGCCATGTGGTTGTGGCACACTAAGGATCAGACAACAGTGATCCACATAATGTCTCTGGTGTGATTTGGTGGCTGTTGAGAGTCGACATGACCAATGTGACGTAAATGTTTCCAGAAGCTTACTGTAGCTCACAGCATGCTGCAGCCAATCATTGCACAATGACTGAGAATCATCATAATGTAGTGCATGGAGAAATGCCACAGGCAGCAGGAGGTCTTTTCTTCACTTGAAATGTGTGTGTGCAAAGTAGTGCCTTGCTCTCGCTTGACTGCAAGAAGTATCAGAAAGGGGAAGTTTAATGATTTTACTGCTTAATGTGTTAAAAAAAAATCCAACTGTAAGGCCTTAAGAGGCTTCAGGGGGAACTGTGCTCAATACCTGATAAATGTTGTTGGGTGATATCACTTTAGTCAGTGTTAGTCAGTTGAAGACACTAAATTTGAAAGTGAAAAAAACTAGTACTGTGGAATTACAAAGACACAAGCTTATCAAAACTGTATACCACTTCCCATCTCTGCCTGAGGCTACTGGCACAGGTTACATAACCTGCTCTTAAGATGAAACACCTATCTGCAGTCTATCTGTATTGTGTAATGTAGGAGACAGGTTTTGGCATAGAGGAATGATTTTCTAGTTTTGCAAGGATTTTGATAATTTTTCAATGTTATTACAGTGCAATGGCAAATGTGGGGTATGTTCTTATTCACTGGAGAAACATGGGTAGGGTTGTCTTGTGATCATTCTTCTCTTTAATCCCCCCAAAGTCAGCCAGATGTCACTGTTGGCCAACTATGAATATTTGCACTTACTGCTCTCTGCCTCAAGGTGGCACCAGCACTGTTCACATCTCCACTAAGGTTACATGCCAGCAAGGTTACATGGAAACGCAGCCATCAAGCAGTTTTGATATTTACATCAGCATTGTCATTTATTATATTACAATGGACATTCACAGGGAAATGTTTCGGCAAGATTAGGTTGCCAATAACTGAGTTTAACTCACTTCTTTGCCTGACAGAAGAGCCCAGAGACGGTGTAAAGCAGGGACAGAAGCAAAATGCACAAGTCATCTTCTCCCATGTTGGTTTAAAGTAATCACTTTAATACTTTGTGTGAGGACAGGCTTGAATCCCTGAGCAAAGATGCACTTGAGATTCACTCGGAGTGGTGTAAATCAAATCCAGATGGGAGTTATGTGGCCTAACCCAAAATGAAACATCGCGTTCACACACACACACACACACACACACACACA
>JBAJHX010000036.1:16373176-16422000 GCA_037176925.1 Amniataba percoides
AGAGAGAGAGAGAGAGAGACAGACACACTCTGTTTTAATAAAAGCATTTCTGTGCACCAGAGCCTAACTTTCCTCTGTGCTGTCAGGTCGAGGATTCCAAGTTTTCTTCTCTTTGTGTTTCAAGCAGATCTTTTGGCTCCAGGGGTGAACCATAACTCTTACCTCATTACCATGAGAGGTGCGCTCGCTCAGCAGTTCTGCCCAGGTCACATCTGGCACCACCCAGAATAGATTTATGAGGGGGAAGGAACCCACTTTGAACTTCAAAGCAGGCGGTAAAATTTGCTTGGAGGTATCCCACTGTATACACACATGACATTGTGTTCACCTTAGACAGAGCACCTGGGAGATATGGCATCTCACGTGTCAACACGGATAAATATTCTCACTACCTGCAAAATTTAGATCACGCCAGAGCACTGATTATCTTGGTAGACATGGATTATTTTAGTCAGTAAATTCACTTTACACCACAGCTTGTCAGATTTTTTTTCCTAACCAGCAGAGGGCCCTATTAATTCCAAAGTGATGCTTCCAAGGGAACATCTGCAAGAGTTAAGACTTCATCCACAAGGCCGAGGATGAGAGGGAGACAGCGACCGTCTTACCTCAGCCTGCACGAGCCAAGGCCAGTCGTGATATGAGCTGTATATCAGTTCCTCTTCAGGCTGGAAAACACAAAATATGACCATAAATTCCCTCTCTCTTATCCAAACACACACACATTAGAAATTATCTGCCGCTGTCTTCACACTCCACAGATCCACTCACAGACGCACACATTACGTCGATCACATAGTCACTGACGTTTAACGGCGCTCTGACTCAAGCGTTGCTCTCACGATTTGCGAGCGTGAACACAAATCGTCCTCTCAGCTAGGTGCAGCCAGCCAGGAGGAGATGTTCCAGCATGTACCTTGACATGGTGACTCTGTAATTCACCACCACAGTTTTCATGTATAATTTACCACCGCAAGAAATTCCTCATTCATGGATTATCAAACCGAATAACCCATCATTTGGACTGTGCAGTTCCATTCAGTCAGGACTGTTTGTGAAGAGTGAATCTGAATAAAGACACTAATGGTCAGAATGTATAATGCAGGAGGTCTCAATTTAGAAACACAGCTTAGTGAATTTATATATAAATGCATAAAGCCTGTCTATTTTATGTGGTGACATGGATATTGTTTACTTTACCTGATTACTTAATCTCTGAGTGAAGATGCGCAGTTCACACCTGCAGGACGTACAGATCAGCAGTACAGTTCAGTCAGAAACACTTACATCAAGGAATTGATCATTTATGGCAAATGTTTGCACAGTTAGATTTAGTGGGAAAATGCTGTTTGAAGAAGTTAGCAGTGACTCTGATGCTGATCAGCTAAAACAAGTGCACCAATGCTCTGCTTGAACTTGTGCTATGCCTCACTATTCTTTTTTTTATCTAATGCAGTGATGTCAAGTGTATCTGAGAGGAACATGCAACTTTGTGAAAGTGAAACCAGAAGTTAAATCTGCATTCATTGATTTTTCTTTTCTTTTTTTTTTCTTTTTGGCCAGTGCAAGAATCACCGTTTCAGCTGATGATGTGGAACGTGTGAGCTGCTGCCTTTTAACACATCCAACAGACTCAGAGCAACGTTAGCATTCATTTGGAGTCCTGTTTCTAGCCACCTGCTGAGTGTCAGTCCAGTATCCTCTCTCCTTTTAGCTCTGCTTTGATCTCCACCAAAATATCAGACTGATTAGCTACTCAGTACTCCATTACTAGCCAGCTGCTAACTAGCTTTTAGTATTACTGCTGAACTAAACTGCTGTTTACTGCTGAAATCAGCTGCCTGCTGCTACTGAAAATGATGCTGATGAGAGCGGTGTAATAGATAGATAGAGGCACTTGTTTATACTGACTACTGCATGTTAACAGCACTCTAAAAGATAATAATAATAATAATAATAATAATAATAATAGTAAGTTTGTCTATTTATACTTTATAGTTGCAACAGCATTATGCCTTGGTTTTACTCTGTTCCTAGAAGCATTTAACTTTTTTTTCCCCAAACAAGCGATGCTTTTTGATTGGGCAGGGATGCTGTAATTTCCATAGTGATGAGAATTTTTGTGTGAGACTCATACACACTCACACAGACCGCCCTGGGTCGCTGTGTCATGACACCGCACATTTCTTTCTAAATACCATTACTCTTAAGTAAACTGTCATTTACTTTTGCTTTGCTAAATATGTCACCATGCCCTGTTACTCTCTTTAATCAGTCCAGCAGTTCTCAGTTTTAGTCACCTAACCGCTGCCACTGTATCAGCTCGGGGTGATGAGTCAATTCCAGAGTTCACTGCCACTGTGCCTCTTAGTGAAACCACATGAGAGGAACACAGTGACCATTGAATCTAAAAAAAGGAGCAGCCCGTTGCACAGAAAGAACCACAAAACTCCGTCTTCACCCCATTTTCAGTACAGGAACGACAAAAATACAGGTCCTCATAAAATATGCAGGGTACTATTTCTGGCAGACAGCACGGTTATACCAACGGGAGCTATGGGGCCTATTGGGGCATGCTTAAAACTGGTTTACAGAGACACTGTTACAACATGACAGCGTGTTTTATGAGCGAGAGAGAACGTGAAAGGCTAACCCTGAGCGTACAATATACAGTATATGGTGCATGGGCAGAGACAGGAAGAGCGAGACAGGAGAGGTCACATCCTTCCTGGCCCTCATTGTATCTCTGTCCACCATACTGTACATCTGAATTATGCTTCCTGAGTGGTAATTCTGTGGGAGTAGCCACAAAGCATTAATGTACCCTCATTTCAGATGAGACAGTTGCAAAAAGGAGGAAAACAGTAAAGGATATTCCATTTTCGCAAAAGCAGACACACTGTAGACTCATTAAAGACAAATGAGTTTTAGCTCAACTGAGAAACAGATGACCTTGATTTATCTAATATCAATGTATCATGAGCAGATCTTAGAGGTTGTCTTTCTCTCTTCTCTCCTTTCAGGCGGTTAAAAAGTATATTTACCTCTGAAACGTTATGAAACAGAAGCATGTAGATAAAATAAAATTTAAATTCTCAAGCAGAGAACAACACGTACCTCAGAATTGCGAACTGAGTGTAGCACTTATAATAAATGTACTTAGTTACATTCTACCACTAGCATGAATCTTCACGTGGGAGGTTTTCTATTAAGGTCAATATGATTATGAAAAGTTCAGTTCACTCCAATTAGGACCATAGAACCATAACTCATAACTGTCCATGTAAGTGGGTCAAATGCGAGACATGGAAGTGATCTGCCTTATGCATATGTGTCCATGTGTGTGTGCCTGTGTGTGTAGGTGCGTAGAGAGCGTGCTTGTCTTGAAGCACATATACGTGTGCGTGTTGGTCCATGTTCCTGCATGTGTGTTCACCCCCGCGGGCCTCGAGCGGTACAGAGAATGTCAAGAGGCAGTGGAGGCAGCGGGGGCGTGGGGAGCGTGACTCAGTGTGGACGGTGATGAGACAGGACAGCTTTTCAGCAGCGGGGCACACTGCAGCATCAGACACAGGCTGGATCTGAATATTGCATTAGAGCATTGAAGCTGTCTCCTCGTACCCCAGAGGCTCCACGGAGCTGCAGCCCGGTCCTGAACCTTCATTCTCCAGAAAGGCAGCACACAGCCTCAGCCTCAGTTGACCTGATAATTCTGGAGCTGGACCAGACTCTTCCTCAGCAGGTTTTACAAAGAGTTTCCCGTAGTGGAGCGCGAGCCACAGTTTGCTGACGTGTGCGTGTCCGCCTGTGTAAATGTGATGACATGTTCAGTAGGTGCTACTGTGAGGAGAGGGAAACCAAGCTGCCGCTTCATTCAGCCTATCTAAGTAGTGGCTGACCGCAGAGTTGCATTCTGGACCAAACCCAAAACCACAAAGCCCGGTGTATATGGAGCGGTGGGAGCACAGAGGCACAGGCTGGGCTGAACCCTGCAGGATTGCAGAGCAGGGATAAGGATCTGCAAATATAAAAAAAATCTGAAATTCCTGAAGAATTGAATGAATTCCTGTGAGAAAACAAGATCAATACATGATTTCCAGCCCCAGAAACAAGTGAATGTGGAGGGAATAACGATTAAAGACCTTAACTCATGCAAGATGAAAAATTCAACACTATAATCCAACATTATATACCTAATATTTCTCACAGAAGGGAACAGGAAAAAAGACCCGGTTCACCACCTCTGAAATTGTTGCTGAAGACACATCTGGCAGCTCAGCTCAACATGATCTAACCAGATGAAAAAAAAGGCCACAAAACACGAGTACAAAGCCTCAGCTACAGTAGATTTAACTATTAACCAAAGCGGGCGTTGTAAAGTGCAACAGTCACATATGGCAGAGCTTTTTAAAACAACACTGGGTTGAGTGTTCATTTGAGTCACAGCCACTAACAATGCCCGCTGGAAAGCCAGACATGTTGGCAACCAGGGGAACAATACAATAGACAAACACCGCTCTGTAATCAGCCCTGCCCACTGATGGATTCCAAATGAAGATGTCATCTACTACACAAGTCTGTGAGGAAAACAATAATGTTGACAGGAACTTAATGCAAAATCGAGGAAATGTTTGCTTAAAGGAGCACAGTGACCGGAGCACTGCTGCTGACTCAATCTTGACAGCAAAGGTGGATGATTAACACTTTCAGTCACAGTCAAGGTGCTTTTGTGCTTTTTGAATCCCCAAACTTTGCAGGAGAGCTGTTTCAAACAAGGATTGCATCCTGGAAAGATTTACCAGAAAATAAAAACAGCTAGTTTGAGTTAAGAAAAAGCCTTTGAGCGAGGTCACCCAGACGTGTTCAATCGCCGCTGCAACACAGGAACCCTTCTCCAGCCTTGACCGCATCGTCTGCGTCTCGTACAAGAAGATACACTCACAAGTCCTCCTCTGAATGAGCCATTGTCTTTGAGTCTGTGGTCCGCAGCGACAACAACAACAAAGGATGACGGAAAACAAATAGCAATTGTGCTGTTTTTTGGAAGGGGAGAAAAAAGTGAGCAATTGTTGAGCTTCACCACGTCCGCGATCATAAGGAAAGGGGAGGGTGGAGAGCAAGGGTGGGGGGCAGAGAAACAAAGAAACATGTCACGGTGCTCGTTTGGGGTAGAACTTGAACCGCAGCCCCTAATACTGAGTAGAGCAAGGAGACCGTGTGATGTGGTGCGTGTGTTCATGGGTGGGTGTGGAGCGTGTTAACTTCATTGTAGGTCTGTGCGTGAACACGATCCAAGCTGTAGCAAAGAAGAAAAAGTCCCGGCAATAACACATTTTAATGGGCCTTTGTTTGCATTACATAAAGGAGAGAGCGACATAAAGTATGTGCATGTCTGTTCTTCATGTCCTTATATGTACATAGCACGCTTTTGCTGAGCTCTGGCTGAGGCTGAAGCTCTCTACCCTATTATTTATTCATAGGGACTAATTTAGGGTCAGACCTTTTGCTAACTAAACATGTGATGTACAGGACTTAAATATTACATAAGTAGTCCCGTGGGAGAAAAAAAAACATTTCAGATTACAGGGTTTTACAGAATTATCTACAAACTGTAATCACAGAGTGAGCTGTCCTCGGCGATGTCTGGATGACTTTGCTGAGTAAAACCAGGAAACTCCCCCAAATCTTCAACACGGACTCGTTCAAAGTTATCCAGATAATTCAGTAAACCTGCTTGGAACGGGCTCGGCTTGGAAGAGTTTATTGGGGTATAGGTGTTGCTCTCGGGTCACCACTTCTTCAGCTCTCAGTCTGTGTATGTAATAAGAGCCTCAGTCTATCAGAGCCACCATCAGGAGCACAATTATTGATGAGCTGCATCTCTAAATGAAAGTAGGAGAGTCTGTGTAGGAGCAGTTTTTCAATTTCATTCCCCACATGCGATATTGACCTAAAGTGTACCCGAGTGGGCAGTGAAATTCAGTTCAACACACTTTATTTCTAGTGTTTAATCTGTATATCTTGATTATCGTGATTATTGGTTTGAGTCTGAGCTTTGAGACATGGCTGGTGCTTTGTAGTGAGACTGTTTTAATATCACTGCACCAGCATTTTACACACTGTCGCTAAAAATGCAGTTTAACTGGGACATGTTCTGCATCTTTCAGCCATCTGTAGCTCTTCAGTTCAGATTTCTGCTAAAAGTAGAATTGCACAAAGTCACGCAGCATTTCTATTATCTTGTCAGCATTTTTGCAAGCGTGTCTTGTTTGAATAAAATTTTAGAATGGACAAAACTGAGCGATATGAGTCCAGAGATCATATGTTTTGACCACACAGAAAGGCTCATTTACCAATTAGAACATGTAAGTTCAAACAACACACACAATGATAAAACCCACAGTGTCCCAGCTTTAGATATCTCAAATGTTTCAGTGATAAAAGCTATGCAAACATGATGCTTCAAGCTCTGCAGTACTGAGATGAATCAGGATTCATGTTCAGATGGAGGCAGAGAAACTACAGCATGTACAACAGCAGCTTAAAAATCCCTGGACTCTTTGGCTTAGTTGTCAGGGGTTTTTTTTTTTATAAAAGTGTGGCAAAAGAAAGTCACAGAAAGAGCAACACAAGACTTTCCCTCCTCGGAGAGACAGACTCGATCAGAGGAGTTATGAGTCATCATTGCACAGTTTACTGATGCCTGACAGTCCTGCTCACATCAGCCCACAGGGGTGTGTCAGTTAGAGGCACTTCATCATTCAGCATTATCAGTCCCATTAGCACTAACCTGCAAACACAGACTCACTTGCTGGAGAACATGGTGCAGGTACACAGGGGAGGGGTCATAAAACAAACACACTTTAACTTTAAAACACTCCAAACACAGGCACACACACGCAACATGCAAACCCATATTTACACATATGTCACGTAAAACTGGAGGAGGAGGAGGGCCAACATAAACACGTGTGTTTCCTTTCCACTCCTCTTCTTATCTCCTTTCATCTTTCTCTCACTCGTGTTTTTTTTTCTCCTGGATTTCTTTTCTGCAGCTCCTGCTGACACAGCTGCAAATCAGTCAGGTCGGACTCCCACTCTGATGATCCTCATCTGTATGTGGGTGTGTGTTTATCCAAGTGATAGAAGCTGAAGAGGCATAGTTCGTTAGAGAGGGAGACAAATTCTTCTCGATAGTGAAAGTCGTTCCCTCTGCTGTCCACTATCATGCAAAGGAAAGTTTACTTTCCAAAAAATATTCGTAGGTGTGTTATCAGCATCTGAGAGGCAACTTTCCATGGGATTTCCCAGTATTACAAACTTTGTCTGTTTATTTCCATCTATATGAAAACATCAGATCCAGAAGATCTAATGAAAACATGACTCCTGCCACCTCATGTTAACAAGGAAGTGAAGCAATAATAGAACTGCATTCTTCTGTTCACATCCATGAATCACCAGATTTCCACCAAAAGTTCCCCTCTTTCACTTGTCTTCCCTGAACTCTAAAAAAAAAAATTCATGGCCTACAGTAAGTCTGTCTCACATCCATGTCCGTCTCTGGATGATGAATTCCTGGACTCCTGGACTGTAGCAGTGCTCTCAGGGCAGTCAGAGTGAAACTTGAGGGAAATTTCCACCCACTGTGTCGACAAGTGGGAGGATTAAGGTGTCAAGTAGGTAAATAAACCCTGATACTTGATAGATGCCAAGGACTCTGTGTTTGTGTGTGTGCGTGGGCTCTGGTTTGTGTCACTCACTGAGGTGGGGTTCTCTCTTCCTGGGAGCAATAAGACAAAACCAGAGAGGGCCTCTGTTTCCTGTTTATGGCGTCTTTCGTTGTTAATGCTTTGTCCCCGGAGACAACACAGAAGCCTCCAGCTGATAAAAGAAGCGCTCGAAGGGTTAAGAATAACAAGAGGACAAACAGATTTGAAGTTACACTGGTGTCTTTTTGCAGTGGCTAATCTCTTAGTGATAGAAGAACATGGTGCTACCTGCAATTTGAAACTCTTACAGTCTAGTCTCTCTGTTTTGATGTGAATACCTTTTGAATCAATTTTCAAAAATGAGGGGATGAGGTGCAACAGGAAACCACTGAAATACAAGCCTGTCTGACAAAATGTGCAATCTGTTGTTTGTTAAATATAGCGAGAAGAGCTGCACATTTACGTCCACAGTTGTACAAGGAGATGTGTGTATAATAGTCTCATGAAGTGGTATACAACATGAAAAGGAGGATCCTCTGTGACTCATAACGCAACACGGGGCAATTGGGTCAAAGCTCCCACACAAAATGACAGAGGATACTGACCAAACCTGACTTGTGACCTTTGAAACAGCAACCTGTGAGTGGGAGGTCTGAGGCAAGAGGCAGAAATGGAGGTCAAGCTTCATTTGACATTTTTTCGAGGGCATAAAGGTCTCAGGTCTCTGACCAGTACCTAAACTGAACTGTTTGGCCCCCAAGAACCTCAGCGGTAATAACAGTGATAGCAGTACAGGCTGCTGCACCGTTATCAGCTAAAATGAGAATACTTATATTTAAAGCTCACAATCTTAAGTAGTTGGATTTTAGTGTCCCGTTGGGAATTTACCTCTTAGCTCTTCTTGGTAGTGTTAGTTTGAGAGTTGACTCAAAGAGACTCCTAAAAAGACTAAAGCGTGCGTGTTTGCAGGTGTCCCAAAGATGCTCTTTCTACTGGATTGAATAATTTTGACTTTGATTTGATTCATTTTTAAACTTGGCATTATCTAATACTATTTGTAATACAAAAGTGGTTCACATTGTAATGAATTTTTCACATAAGGCATAGTAATCTGTTTTGCATTTTCACTACTGCCACTACTACTATGACAGCATGTTTGCTAGCTAGTTCTCAGCCAATCTCAGCACATGGTGTTCAGATGTTACTGGTGAAGTTGGAGTCAGACTTCCCAGCAGATACAAATAAACAACTCTTTTTTTTTTGCAGAGTGGGGTGTTATGGGTAAAGGTATGGGTTAAGGAGCTTATATTCCTTAACACAAAAGGTGGATATGCACACATACAAATGAAGTAACTTATACAATACGCTACACAGTGAAGCCACAGTGTTTTACAGATTTACCACTGCCCTTGAGCTCTGTCAGACTTCTCCTTTATGTCAACAACTTTGCACTGAGCAATGGTCTTTGTAATGGCCACATAAAGCGTGTCAGTGTGTCAGACCCTGGTGTCAAAAGCAGTTGTGTCCAATTTAACGGAGGCTCCTTGATTTAATGACCATGTGGCATTAGGCATGGAGTACCCCCAGGTTATCTGGAGCTGGAGCCAGACTGTGTGTCTGCCAATCTGGCCCTGTCTCACCCCTTAATGCTCACACTGTGGGTCAGTCATCTCCATGCACCCCTCAGGGAAGCTTGGACTGGTCTACAAACTGCTGATTAGGGGGGTACTAAAGCTTCCTGCGAGGGCTGTAGCAGATCAAAGCACGGAGGACGGTGGGCAACTCAATCCAAGGAACCAGGCTAATCAAAGCTAAATTCAGGATAAGCCTTTCAGTTGCACCATGGGCCAATAGCTGCAGACAATGTGATTCTGATTAACGCTGATGACACTGGGAAAATTCATTCTCTTTGAAACCCTACGGGGTTGAAAGCTAAGACCACCTCTGTGACTGACAGCCATGAAACATGGGAGCTCAAAGACTGCCAGTATCAGGGTGACATTTGCCAAAGAGCAGAATCAAAGATCTGCGAGCGCCGTGAGCTCTTGCAAGGTTGCAAACAGTGCTGGCAAATGCCCCACTGGGACGCATTATGGAAACCTCTCCTCTCTGTACCCACATGTTTGAGCTGAACAAGATAACACAAAACATTTGTTAGGGTGGGGACACATCTTCAAACTCATTAGAGACAAACAGACATTCGCTCAATAGAATTAACATAATGAAAAGTTGTAAATTCAGATGGTGGGTTTGATGAATGGCTGTCACTTCAAATCAAATCCAACCAATTAGAAGGTCTGATATTAAAGAGCTTAATATCCGTACCTCTGGCTTTGATCCCCAACCTGTGGTTTTGTGGTTATTTGGACGCCGATTGACATCTCACATCTTGGCACAGATGCTGGTGGCTTGTTAGTTTCCTCGTCAAAGAGGCAAAGAACTCTTTGGCACCTGGGTGTGAAGCCTCTTGCCTGGCAGCAAGCTGCGACACTTCAACCCTCATTAACTGGAGCCCTGTTTGGTGCACACATGCCGCATCCTACCAGCTGCAAGGCCCCATTGATTAAAATCTGAACTGCGTTTAACCATACCACACGTTACAAATTATATCGTAATGCTTGCTTGCTGTCTTGAATACCAAAAACCATTTGAGTATGCAGAGTTCTGCTCCAAATGATCTGTTAAAGCCTAAATCAGCATCATGAAAGAGCAGCTTGTGTCAGCCTAATCAGGAACAAACAGAAGAGGAACAAACTGTGCCACGTCTCCTCATCTCACGTCCCTACAAGATATGTCCACTTAGTCCTATGTTTTGGGACAAGACACGTGCTGAAAAGCATCCGTTTATTCGCATCCGACCACCCTGCTCTTCAAAAAGCTGAGCCGGCTCACAAGGTAAATGTGAACCCGTGCGTGTCCCCACAGGCTGGGACCTCTGCATGGTAAAAGGCCTGTGTCTCCTGTTGAGGGACGAGCACAAAGGAAGGCTGAACTTCCACCCCTGAGGGAACAATAGGGCCTGTCACAGAGCCACTTACCCTGCTCAACACCTCTGCCACAGGACAGGTGATGAGACTTGTGTCTTCCTGCCGGGGATGAGGATAAATCAGAGAGAGTAACGGACCACAGAGAGACAGACCACATCCTCTTTTAGTCGACTGCATCTGAGGGTGAATTACAACAGGAAAAGCTGTTGGGGCACGACTCTCCTTTAGATGAGGCTTTGTTTAACTAACCGTGGGATTTTTTCGGGCCCAATCTGCAAACCATCTCTCCCAGATGACCCTAATACTCGTAGCTCATTAGCAAGCGTACAGGAGCCATACATCACCAGGCAACAAGTATACATGTGGAAACCATTTTGATTTCACCTGGTCCCTCTGCTGTAGGGGTACAGTTGGGACGGAAGAGGCCTGTTTAGGACACAGAGCGCTCCATAATGACACTAATTGGCCATGTAGATGTAGAGTAGGCACCAGGTTTATAGATTTGAGCTGCTGCGCCTTGAGAGGAAGGTTATGGGTTTTGCAGACTGAGGCGATTAGTCTGGATCAAGATCCACATCTGGCCTGTGCCAGCTGTTTGACAGATTCTTTTGGAGTGCATGGGCAGGCTCTCCTTCTGCGATCAAGACCTTTGAAGTCTGTCTTCCTTCCAGTAAACGCCGACCGTCCAGAATCATCATCTTCTATTACAAAGCTGATAATCTTCCAACTTTTGGTAAAAGTAGCAAAACAGAAAACTAAAAATTATTTCTTGTTCTGCCAGAAAGACTGTGAAAGTTTAAATTATATCGCAAGGTAAGAACTCACAGAGGAAAAATGCGCTTCACCTGACAATGAGATTGCAAGATGAAAAGATGTGAGGTGATCATTTAATGCACTTGACAGACACGACCCAAACTAATTTACAGGTGGTTTTAATACTCTGTAATACTACTGTTTAAATTTACTATGGCAGTTACACTCAATTTTCAAGTTTTCACAGCTCAGAAAATCAAATTGTGACATCAATAGAAACTTCCCACTGCTACAGCCTGATTTACATCTCCATTATTAAATAGAATATTCTTCTTTTATATTACACATTTCGTGCCAAAAGCTGGGTCACAAGACATATTGTGGTGAGACAAGGAACTTCATTTAATGTAATTTTTTTCCCTTAACATTTTTATTCTTTATTTCTGCTGTGAAAGACCAAGAGTCTTGAGTTAGAGGGTGATGTGTGCTGTACAGATTGTGAAGGCCTCCAATCAATAAGATGTGATTTTTTTACCTATATGAATAAAACTGACATGATTCATTAAAACAGTGCGATCTTTAGTTTGAAATCTATAAAAACCAACCAACGAACATGAATTCATTTCAGGACTTTGATAAGATAACATGAAAGGGTTCTTACACCAAACTCATGTTCTACTTTTTGTCTTGTTCCAACAAACAGCCCAACGTTTACAGCATTCAGTATTGTTGCAGGTGGCAGAGCTGCCCATCTAGACACGACAACCTCTCCGGCCATCCAGCTGACCCACATACTAAAACTAATTCCCTACTTTCCAGTGTTTGTTTTCACAGAAAGCCCGAATGTGTTGGTTTGGGGTATTTATGCAGGGACTTATTGGCTGACTGACCTCTAAGTCCGACTGCAGCGTGTTTTTCACAATGCCAGCTCCTTCAGCGTCTGGTATTGTTTCACCACAGGAAAGATGTTCTGCCAAAGGCTATGAATCCCTGAGCCAAGTTGAAATATCCCCGAGAATGTCTCCCTATGTGTGAGACAGCTGCCTTCCTCTGTACTCACACAAATATTGATCTTTAATATTAGGAAATATTACACACTGCATTCCTGCCATTCCCATCGTACAGTCTGGATTCCCACCGTATTATGACTGTCTTCTTCAGCAAACAATAAGAGCTGCGAGCCAGAGACATGTCAGCAGATGGCTCCGATCCACAACACAGCACTTCACACCTCGCTAAGATTCGGCTGCGACCCAGGCGTCAGTCAGAGTCGTGGTGTGTTGGAGCGAAAAAACAAAACAATGCTCAGCGTACATCCAAACTGCCGTGGCGCATGGTCAACAATTCTGACATGTTCAAGACTTTACGAGCATCTTCCTCCCGTTTTCTTGCATTTCTTCTTCCTTCAGCAAGATCATGAGCACTAAAACCAAACAATGTAGGAGCTCCTCCACCAGATGTAAACTGCAAACAAAAGGTGTCGTAACCAGCAGGAGGACCGGTGTGGGGAGAGGGGTAAAGGTCAACACAAAGGGCAAAATAAACAAGAGGAGGACACACCGGTGTGAGCATGTTTAGGTCAGCCGCCAGGTCCGGGCCTGAAGTCACCATGTGGGGATGAGAGGGGGAGGGAAGAAACAACAACATCCAACAATATCTGCTCCTGATGATTTAAACGTAATTAACATTTCAGTGGTTTTGTTTGGGCAACTTATAGCGTTTTATTAAAGTTGGAGAAAGTTTGTGAAAGATCTTGGTCAAGTATTATAAAGGTCACCTCAAGAATGAGACAGCAAGTTTTTCAGAGTCTATCCAAACCTCTAATCTTCCCACAACCTTAAAGCTGTATCTGTGATTTCTCCTTGTTCCTCCACAGAGTGGAGGAACAAGCTGTAAAACACCATTTTGTTTTTACTTTCTAAAATTGGTATATCAGCTGTCTATTTGCACATCCAGCAGACAGGGAGCAACATGAACATTCATTAGGAGTCTTCTCTTGGGCAACATGATAAATTTACATCCAATAGTCACCTCTCGAAGCTCTGTTTTTGGTCTCCAGCTCCTCAGAGAAGAACCTGGCTCTGCAGCGGCTTAAATTTCTCCCACGCTCACCAGCTAGTTGCTAACTGCATCTGCCTGCCATTTGGTGCTGGGGACATGACGTCCTGTGGGGCTTTTAGAGTGAAACAAAACAGTGAAGTTGCGTAAAACGCAGCGAAGGCTTAAGGAGATCTGCAGAGTTGGGCGATGTGCTCTGGTTTCATTCACAAGTTTCATCACATTGCAAGTGCTCATCTGACTCATTGTAATGTCAGTGCAACTTTTACCAACCTTAAAGCTGACAATCTGTGTCAGAGTCCTCGTGAACCCAAACATCCACCTAACATCCTCCTTCCTATAAATAAGTCTCACTTCCTGGTTTGGACAGAAACTTTGCCAGTGAATCTTATCCAGACAATAGGATTATGCAGCAATTCCAAAGTAAATGAAGCCATAAACACCAGGAGAGAAAAGACAGTGGCAGATGTTACCAGGCACAACCAAGCACAACATTCTTACAAGAATAAATCTGTGCCAGTAAGAGACAATGATGCATGTCTGGGGGAAAAGACTCCCCGGCCCTCCTCTTTTGACTCCATTTACAACCAAACCCAAGTAGCATTTTTCATTCCAAGACAAGTGGGCTCCATCAAGTTTGAGCAATACCGTGACTGGTTAAGGTGCCCCAAGGCCCTCGTTGTTGAACTTAACCTAAGGAAGACAAAGTGCTACTACATCAATGGGTACCTTGGACGATTATCTCTACGGCTCCAAATAGCCACCACATGGCTCACAAGGCCGTCATCAGCTACAGAGATGCCAGCAAATGGTCCAAGATGGGCCGGGGCAGGAAGCTGGCCACAGTACGGCCAAATAGACTCGTGGATCTTGATATTTTTTGAACTGTTTTTCCGAAGGGCTGTTTATGAGTCAAAGGATCAGTGTCGTAATATTCTCTGTTGTTCTTATGATCAACAAATCTCATTAAAAGACCAAAATCAATGACGCATATCATTCAGTCTGTGACAGTCAGCCTCAAGTTCAGTGGCTCCTGACAAAGATATAGTTCAGTTTTTTAAAAAGAACTAAAACAAATTGGGTTTATAGTTATTTGTTTTGTGTTTTTTTTTAAACAGAAGTAAACAGTGAATTTGTTCAGGACTATTTTCAGCTGTGGATCAATACACATTTGTTTTTGGACAGAATTGCCACAGAAGAATACACTTGAAGAGTTTTAAAAAGGGTCTCCTGGTTCCTCTGAGTAATCCACAGACCTCGCTGGGAATAGCTTTCACTGGAACTAATTTCTAAAGAAGAAATAGTCCTTGACCCTTTAGCTCTCAAACAGCCCTTTTATGAAGTATGTCAAAATGTTCTCGCTTTCCAAAAGCGTTTTCACTTCTAAGACCTAAAACTCAAATTAGTTCTCACTCACATAAAATAAAGGTCCTTCCAGATGTTCAAGAGTAAATGTGTTTATGTTTGTGTGTTAAGCCCTGTACTCCACAGTCCCTAAATGTATAATATAATATTTAAGTCTCATGAAAAACAACATATATAGAAGCACCCTTCATAACCATGGCCATATCAATGTGTCATTTTTCAGAAGACTATCAGGCATCACAGTAAGACAGAAAGTCCAAGAAAACTCTAACAACCTCACTCCTAATATTTCAGAGATTTTTTGTGGATATCAACTTTCCTCATATTAGATAACACGTGTAAACAGGAGCTGAGTGGAGGGGCCTTCATCCCCGTCACTGAGGAAACTGGTTCAAAGGAGGCTTACAGCAAAATGCTGATGTGTTTGAATAAGATGATGTATCAAGTATTTAAAATTGGCACAGTTCTGCCTACCAATCCTTTAAAATGTGCCGGAGCAGATTCTTTGAGGAGTGCCGTTAACTTGTGTTGCCTAATACCGCAAGTCATAAACTGCTTTTGTGAGTCACTTTGCAGTGATGTTAAGAGTGTGATCCTGAACAAAGGCAGACCTACGCAAAGAAAGGTTGATGTACACTGGAAAATGTCCATCTTACCCAACTATGTTTGTCTTTAATGAGTTTTCTTTAACAGGTTACCAATATAAACACCCTGATCAGTGTCATATTATTGTTTCTTAGCTTTTATCGGGGTCCTTGACTAAAAGGTTGCCTCAATAAATGCGAATGTGGATGGTTTTCTTGTTATTATACACTAGAATATAATAATAATAATAATGTCAAAAAGTATATTTGTCAGGGAAAAACATTGATATGATCTTGATGTACAACTACGAGATCCCCCATTGCTGAAACAGCACAGATCCTTCTGGACCCAGGATGAAACCCTGCTGTCTCCTTTGGCTTCTCAGTACGTGATGTTTCACAGCTTTCATGGGATTATCACCCCAAGTTAACAGGGTCTTAAACAGCTGACGGGCACCAGGAATCGTGCCAGGAATTAGCCACCTGCTACAATGGCCATCAACACACACGTACCAGCAGAGAGCAAACCCTCTGCACAGGAAGAGTCCTCCTGGGGGCACGTATGGCGTCAAACAAGTTTGAGGTCACTCGCCACCTCGCACGCGGCGCTCAGCAGGAAGTGTGGCTTCCTTGAATCGTGGCTATGCAGGGTAGAGGTGGGGAGCGGGATCAGCAGCTCGTGTTACTGCGGCCAGATGTGGCAGAAGGCGGCCGTGGCTCCAGTCTGGAGGTGCCCCAAATGTGGCGTGACTGCCTGCTCGGCTCTACAGAAACAGGAGCGTCTATTTTGAGAAATGCCATTTGTCTACAATACTGGAGTGTTATTGATCTAAATTTGTTTAGTTTTTTTTTTAATCCTGTATTCTTTCAAGGCTTTGCTGACAGTGCTTGCTATTTTTAAGCCTCACATTTATACACTTTCTTAACTTGGGACATGGGTTTCACACTTTCTGTGAGCTGCAGAGCTGATTCACAGGAGCAGTTTGGGCCAGTTAAGTGTGAAATGTTCTTGAGGGGCACCACAGCAGAAGACGGAGTGTGTGTGTGTGTGTGTGTGTGTGAAAGATGTATGCTCTACATATGGATCATGTGAGCCTTAGCATGGCCCTGTTTATATTCTCTGTAAAATATTTCCAGTGGCTCTGCGTGCGCTGGGCTTCCTCACTCGCCTGTCTGCCCTGTCAAGAGTGATGAGCTTGGGAATGAGAAACAGGTGTGTGTGAAATGTGCGGATCACTTCTTTATCTCTCTCACTCTCTTCTCCACCCCTTCAACCCCCACCCCTCGCCTCCCCACCAGCCCCCACGACCTCTCTCTGGGCCAGTCGTGCTGTGTTTTATGACAAAGGGGGTGAGTGGGGAGGGGTGAGCAGGAGGACAGAGGAGATTCAGAACGATCCTCACCTAGCTGCAAAAGTTGCTGTTCGTGTGCTATCAGTCACATATTGGGGACAGCAGCATGGTGACATTGTTGTGTTACTCAACAATCACCCACGGCCAATCAACAAGTGATTTTCACACAGAAAGGCAGCAAATAAGTAGAGGAAAAGAAATATAAATATCACATTAAAATGAGTCACTTGAAAGGATTAATGCCTGGGAATGGGAAAGAACATTATCGGGTGTTATCTTAATCCGACTGCTTCACATGTGACTCTACCATCAAAAGGTAAAACACACCGAAAGCTGCTCAGATCACCTGATAGTCATGTGGCTGAAAGTCCACTAAGATAACGCGTGAAGTGCACTATTAAGATCCATCGACCAATAATAGGAGGACAATACTGATTAAAGCCTGATTAATCAATCAATCAGACTGGATTAACTTATCTTAAATGGCTGTATAACAAATGAAGATGACTATTTAGTAGGATTAGTAATTGATTAATTTAGTAATTGACATAATGAAAGAAATCAGTAATACAAGTGAGATAATCACTTTGATTATTTTTAGTTTCTCTGTTGTGGCTGGTCGGTCCACTGCTTTGATCTAAAAAAAAATCTCAACAGCTATTGGATGAACTGATCTGGTGCTGATATTCATGGTGCCCAGAGGATGAACCATATTGACTGGTGATCTAATTATTTTCCTTCTAGCACCAGTGTTTTGAGTGAAAAGTCTCAAATTCCTGAATTAAATATATAGACCTGTAATGTGAACATCCACATCCCCAGCACCACCAGCAGATTAAAATTTGACTTTGATCTGATAGTTTAAAACCTGTACAGGCTAAGAAAGTTTAAAAATGAATAATATGATAATAGAAAGATTTGGCTTCAGGTGGTCTCCAGATTTATTTATTTTCATTCACATCCTGGAAACTCCAAAGTTGCTCTCACTGATAATATCCATCTAAAAAAAAAAAAAACAATAAAAATAAACATATTAATAACCTTATATAACATCATAATAAGATTAATAATGTATGTAAATCCAAATGTTATGAACTGCTATAATTTAATCATTGACAGTGTCTAGATCTAAAACACAATACAAAAACATTATTAATAACATTATATAACATCATGATAAGTCAAATGTTATCATTTAATCATTGATAGTGTCTAGATTGTTAACATTGTTAATAACATTATATAACATCATGGTGAGTCTAAATGTTATGAACTGCTATAAGTAGATGTAGCTGAATCTCTGATAATGTCTAAATCTAAAACACAATAGAAGAAAAAAAAACAGTATATAACATTATAATAACTTTAACAACAACACTGATAACTCCATAAAATGTCATTAACAGTTGTAGTTCAATAGTCCAACTCTAAAATCTCTTATAAAAACTTGAATCAGGCATTTCAGCAGAGGTCACTTTAATCTGTAGATCACTTCATTTGATTTAAACTCCACTAATAAATCCTGCCGGTGCTATGATAATGTTTATGAAACCGAATGACTTATTATGATGTTATATTTGACACTGGAGCCCCCCCCTCCTGATCCACTGAGCTGCCAGGAATCAGTGTACACCCCCCCCCCCCCTCTCTCTCTCTCTCTCTCTCTCTCTCTCTCCCTCCCTCCCTCCCTCTCTCTCTCTCTCTCTCCTCTTTAGCGCGCTGCTCTCCGGCGCACAGCGCGCAGACACGCAGCAGCTCCGCACCTTTTCACGCCGGGAGAGACGCGACGGGGGCGCACAGACCGAGACAGCGAGGTGAGCAAGATTCAGTGCTTTCCTGCTTAATGTCCTTTTGTTTTGTGTGCTGGTGAAGTTTTCCTGCGCTGAGGCGGAGATGTGAGCGGACTCGGTGGTTTCGCACTGTTGAGCGGCTCAGTTATTATCACTCATTATTATCCACAGCTGAAAACGACCGCGCGATGTGGCACAGGTGACTTCACCACACAAACTGGACGAATCTCCTCCCCAAAGAAGCGTCTGACCTTACGTAATTTACTGCGTGATTACTTCAGTTTGTCTTCTTGAGAGTCCTGCCTGAGATCTTTATGGTGTGTTTATGAGCCTGCGAGGAGACTTCTGGCTCGGCAGCCTGTCTCTGAAAGGTTTCAGGCTTTTTTCTTTTTTTTTTTTTTTTGATAGCTGAATAACCCACAAACAGCAGAGCAGGTTGATGGATGGACTCAAAGCTGCTCTTTTAACAACGTGACAAGTGCAAGCTATTCATCATCTGTCATGTAAAGCTACAGTTTATGTGACTCTGAGAGTTGAAGTCAGCCTTGAAGTCCTGTCAGTTATGGCTGCTTGGTATGAAGAGAGAGAAAGAGAGAGAGAGAGAAAGAGAGAGAGAGAGAGAGAGATGGCTGACCAGCTTTGATTAAAGCAGATAGAGCCGACCCTGAGGCAGCAGGTTTATCCCATCTTAACTCTGCCCTACGCTAAATATTTACATCTGGATGAAATCAGGGGAGCGGCACAAATGAGGCTCTGGCTTCCCAACATCTAATCAGGGGAAGAAACGTTTTGTAATCTTAAACTAAATTAAGCATTTTCCTACCAGTCAGGTCATTTATGACGAATGCAGGTCTGTTTTTTTTGCAGCCAGTCGCGCTAATGAAAACAAGCATGCAGACATTATAAAGCCCGAGACGGCGTTACCTGAGACCTTGCAGGAGAACAAAAGTGAGTTTGGGAGCTGAGGGGTCATTATGCAACACGCCCACTTGGAAACTGAAAAGGCCGACTCCTCCGAGGAGACAATCTCGTGCCCTCAGGGTCAACTCCACCTTGACCTGACCTCCACCAACCCCGTCCCTCCGTCCCCCAACTCCCTGACTGATATGTTTAAGGCCCGTGTGTCCTGTGCCGGTCAGATGAGCGTGGGGTCAGGAGAATAAACAACTTAGGAGTCAGACTAAACAGACCACACATGTCTTGTAAACACGCTTACCCTGAGACTCATAGGTGAGCACGTGTCGGCTTGGCCCGCCGGCTGCAGCAGCAGGAGGTTTAATTCACGCAGATGATGAACTGGCATCTTTCATTTCCCTGCATGAGACACTACAGTGGTTAAAAAAAGACAATCTCATCATTTCTATTTTTTCTTGTTCTTTTTTGGCTTACTGATATGAGGTAAACTGCTCTCCTCATAGCATGGGTGCAGTCCCCCTCAAGGCACCTGTAAAGACCAATGCAGGCTGTGCATGACGTGTAATGAACTGCCGAGACGTAGATTCAGGCCCCTCCCTACCTTTGCTTGATTCAACTTTTGTTTTTTACTTCAGAGTTGAAGCCCCACAAATCTGAGCTGGCCCTGCCTGAAAGCTCCAGTGAGTCAGAGATCATAAACACCTCCAGCCAACATCAATCCCTCACACTGCGCCGACTTAAACGCAGGATACAAACATCTCTCCGACTGAATACCTGCCTGCAAAATTACAGTGTGGAGCGGCCGTAAACAGTCCTCCTTTTTCTTCCCCGGTTCCCGTGGCAGTGCGCTAATTTTTCCAGCTGTGATACGGCTGCATCTGTGTTTGATGCCCATCCCCGCGGAGCAGACGAGATCGCTTCCTCCCCGTCACAGAGCAGGGAGAGAGAGCCCAGGGGCATGGAGCGCGGAGCCTCCGTCTGGGGTGTTGACAGGAGGCCTGACATCATTAACATGACTAAATGAAATGTAATTTAGGCCTGTGCCTTCCCGCTTGGCTCACAGCACCAGCAGTGATATTGATGATGATGGTGCAACACTTCAGAAAGGCTGCAGAATCATGTCGACTTCATGACTTTTCGATGCACTCGCCACGTTGTAAATGCCTAAACAGAAGCTGAGCGGCCTCCGTGGTCCAGCCCAGGTCAAACACTTGTATATCGTGGGATATAATAGCACAGCATTTCTCTCGCTCCTTTCCAATGTTTTCTCCCTCTTTCTGTTTTTACTTGACACTATCTTTTTTTTAAGGCTCTACAAGTGTTTAATCTGATTGGTTTGAGCCACATCAGTGCTGACTGCGGAGAATGAGCGGAAGCCGCAGAATGTTTCATGGTTTTAGCTCACAATGGGTCGCTCATGTGTTTCTTATCACATAAAGTTCAGCCAGCACCACGCTCGCAGTCCGAGGCACCGCTTCGCTTTCCTGCAGAGCGCAGTCTTGAAAGCATCACATTTAAGACGGGATGTCAAACATTTGCTCTGTTTAAACCCCCGTTTTGTTGCATGGCTGCATGTGAAGACCCCCCCCTCGCCCCAAGTTATGGCGGGAAGCTCGAGTTTCTAATTAGAGGGGGAACTGTGCCCTGCTAATGACATCATCTTTCCCCCCCTGGCAGTGTGTTAGAAGAGTGTGTGTATGTGATGCAGAGCACCAGCTGGTTTGAGACATTTGACGCTCACAACAGCGCGAGACTTCAAACGCTCGCACACAAACCGTCGGCCTTATAATTTAGGCTTATTGCTCCTCGTCGCCTTGTTCGGGCCATTGTGCCGATGGTCTCTGGGAACTTCCTTGCCGGCAGTTTTCTCAGGAAGAGCTGTTTGAAAAAGAGGAAGAACTCATCACAGCTACTCGCTCACACCCAGCAGCAGCACAGTCTGTTCAGGCAGGTGCCCTGTGACAAAGTAATACCCACTCTTGCGAAGGTCTGCTGGCTGGACTGAGAAGTTAAACCTTCCATCTATGTACCAGGCTTGTATTTCGTCTGCTTTGTAAACACACGGGTTCACACACATTCACTGAAGTGATTATTTCATGAGAAAAGGCTTGTTTTTCAAAATGGATGAGCCTACGTGTGGAGCGTTCTGAAACCTTTCCGTCTTTGGCTTATCTCTTAAAGATTTATGATGCTTGAGAAAAGGCTTTGAACACATCTCAGCCTGCTAGCAGGAATGAAAATTTGCACCAAATGTTTGTATCTAACTTTGGAATCATCATTATCATAATCTGACCGAGGCCTGAAGTCAGTTTCTGCCCCGACGTCACTCCCTTTTCCACGGGCTCATAACTCAATCCATAATTCATTGCGGGCAAGGAAATCATGAAACTTGATCTGACAGGTCTCCATCTCCCGACAGTCCCCTGTGCGGGGGTGACAGCTGTGAGAGCAGCCCTTCTCTCCGCTGCTCTCACATCCCCGTAATTGTTCACAGTGCGCCCGAGCGCCTCTGTAGCTCTGCCACATCCCATCACGCTCAGCCGTTGCCGCGTTGCGTCCGCTCAACCGTGAGGCAGATGACACGGGCCGCGGACACTCGCCACCGCGCGGGGAGGGGACCATCGACGCAGCTCCGCAAAACTCTCCCGGCTCCTCCAGATGTTTTCTGATTCTGACAGGAGCGAGGAAGGAGAGGAGGGGAAGAGGGACGGATGGAGGGGTCTCTTTCCGCGGCACTCGGGGGTCGGGCCGCTTGCGGGGAAGCAGGTCGGTCGATCGGTAATGAGACAGGACAGCTGGCAGGTTCAGCGGAGGTTAACAGCTAAGCGTAGATGGCAGCGAGGAAAAACAGAGGAGCTCAGTTGAGGGTCCGTTTGTGAGAGATTTGTGGTGATTCTGTCTCGTGTCGTCGGAAGGTTTTTGGAGACGTCACGCTCATTTGAGGTTCTTGTTTTGGGAAGGTTGCAAAAGATTAATGCTGAATTCAAGGCCCCAAAAAAACTCCTTTTTCATTCAGCGTTTTGCTTACTCATTTGGAAAAAGAGGTAACATAATACTTTCACTGCATCAATCAGGGCTGAGCAACATTTGAATCAAAGCGTGATGACAGACAGTTGTGGGGTTGTTTGCTTGTGTGAGTCACATTTGAATACCTGCATACTTGATGAATAGGAGTATTAGAGTTTTCAACTATTAAACTCTCTGTAATGTTTTTCCAGAGCTTGTCTTTGAGTGTTTCTTAGTCATTAATATCACTTTATTAGAGTTTTTAAGAGCATTAATACTTCTGCATCATAAAAAGGATTGTATGAAGCAGCCTTCATGTACTTCTAGAATGAGCGGTATATGAAAAAGCTGCCGTGATAAAAGGTGTCAGTGGGGCTTTTTTTTGCAGCACTGGGAATTGAACTCAAAGCCCCAGTCAAATAGTGTTGGGCCGTGCAGATAGCAAATCAATGCTGGCACATTTAAAGTGGTGGAGAGGATGTATTAACATAGTTAGCGGGGGTGTTGGGGGCAGAGTGGGTGAAGTTTGGCGCTGCAGTCACAGATGACCCAGTGTTTGGGGACATCGCACAGCTGGAGCCGCTTTAAGCTCTCACCAACCCCGAGCGGCCCCGTCACAAGTCCTCACAAGTTGGTGTTAACCTTTTACTGCTAACATCAGCAACATGTGTTTGGAATAATTCTGCAAATGTTGTGCGAATGTCCTTTTGGCAACCTAGCGTGTCTCTGTGTGAAAAGAGACACAGCTGTTGGGCTAATTTTCTTTCTTTTTAGTCTGTCTGGGAGCTCTGCAGTGAGTCTGCTTGCGTGTCTGTTTTATCAACCAAAACTCCCCTCCGCTGTCCAGGTTTTTATTCATCAGTGTCACTCTTAAAACAAAACCTCAAAAAGTGGATTCTACCCTCTCTTCGTGCATTTATCATTGTAGAATGGCTTTTTTTTTAAACTGCTACAGTTAGGATGTTGCTCAAATGCAGGTAGTACGCAGAGGTACGCTTTAACGCCGCTAATCGTGTTGTGACATTTTAGTTGCTCTCTTTGCAAGTCCGACAGCCACCATCCACTAAAGCGTCTTTCATCACTTTGTTGAAGCAGACATATGCCTGGCAGAGTGAAAAATGTGCCGACTTGGTGAAATAAAACATCTGGCAGCTCGCCAGACAGTGCTGTCTTTCAGAGCATTCTCACCAGCTGAGAGCTTAATGAGGGTTCACAGTGTGGGAACAGGCCTTCATAATTTAAGACTCTGCTAGATTGAGGGATGTGCCCAGATTTCTGCCCATGCACTGCACTGTATAAACAGCCTCAGGACAGGCTTTTTTTTGGGGGGGGTGAAGGGGCAGAGGGGGGCGTTTGTGTCACCCCGAGTTGCAAAGTGCATTCCCGGTCCAGGGCAGTGCCGTACACACACACACACACACACACACACACAGTAGGTCACTGTGGTTTGTACTGCGGGTCACATAAGCCAGGCTGGCATGTGGAGGGAGCAGCAGCAGCAGCAGTGGTCATAATTTACTAAACAATGCCGTCCAGAGCTGGGACGTCTACTTGATGTAGCCCAGATCTGAGCGCTTGGTACACAAATACTCTCTGCCGCACACACCCTCTGTGACTCTCTCACTGGCTCCTCCCGCACAAACACTCATGACACACTGAAACACTTTGGCTGTGCTCAACCGGCCCAAGAAATTACAACTCAAAGCAACTCATCAATTTAACTGAAACACTCAAAGTACTGTACTTGTGTGGAGTTCTTCCTAGCCTGAGGAAAAGCGCTATAGATCTCCCTCTGTCTCTTCCTTTCTCTCTTCTTGACGGCACTGTCTGCATGTTTGGCTTTGATGATACATTTTCTGTACAGTTGTTATATGAGGATCCAGGTTTACGTCATCTCCTCATAAGTTCACCCGTCAGTGGTTCACTCATCGACGGGCTCAACATTCCTGGACAGGAAGGCAGGTTCAGGTGTCTGTGTGTTGCTCTGTGGATTATTAGGTTTCCTGGCACAGTGCACCTGGTGAGCAGATCATCTGAGTTACTTTTAGGTCACTTGTTTCAAATTTTGTGGAGAAATTTAAATTTCCCATGATAATGCGAGAGACCTCCTATTATTGCTATGATCTATTTAATTTGCGTTTAGAATTTAGATGAGTGCACATTTTGACGCCTGAAGTCCCGACTTTAGAAGGGAAGGCTTGAGCCCTGCAGTTCTTTTTGCTTTAAAAACTGTTGCTGCAAAAGTAAATAGTGACTCATAAAACTTTATAGGTCAGAGCTGTTTAATTATCAACAGTAAGCACACTCTTCCTGGGGCCCGTAGCTTAGGGGAAAAAGGAACTTGCCCAATCTGTTGATAAAAGCACGAATAAAGGTGAACTTGTTATCTCAGCGGACGCTATCTGTGTCAGCACTGTACGGGTGTTACAGCGTCGATAAAGGTTTAGTTTACCGTAAAGTGGCTGTTAATGGAATTATTACCCAAACTTAATGGAATATAGACACCTAACAGTTACTTTTGTTATTGTTTAAGCCTTTGAGTTTTTAAAATCGATTTGTAAAGTAGTCCCCTTATTTTGATAATAACTTTATAAACCATCTAGCAGGCTAATCAACTTATCAGCTGGTTTACTTAGTTTAACTAGCATTGATATTAAAGGATTTTGGTTATGGTGAGTTCAACGCTCTTGCTGACGTCCATGTTTTTAGTCTTTCTGCACATACAGTCAGCATGTTCCTGAGGGGCACATATCTTATCACTGTCATCTCAAAGTCTGCACGGCCTGCCTTCTCCTGGTCTGTGGCTCCACAGCTCAGCTGTCTTTGTGACGACTTGCTTTGAATGACAAAGGAGCTGCAGCAGTGAGTTAAGAGCCCATCTTGTCCATTTTACGGTTTGGGAGGAGGTCTATTCAGGTCGGGGGTCCCTTAAGTCGTCCCAGGTGGCCTACTGCTGCTCCGCATGTATGTGGAGAAAGCCCCTAGGTAGCCTCTAACCGTAGATCAAGCGGCTAATGGTCCTTAAGGCCTCACAATGGCGATAGGATTTACAATTGGCTACCAGGCTTTGTCTTTTAGGGGAGAGTAGCCTATGTGTCTCGTGCCTCCATCTCTTACGTTTTATTGTCACCATGTTGTTGTTTGTCCCTTTCCCTCCCTGCCTAATGAGGCAGAGCAACCAGGTCAGGACTTATTTGTAGACCTGGAGGAGGACCATTGTTGTGGTCCATTAATAATGCAAAGAAAGGCCGGTATGTCTCTTTGTGCGGATAATAGAAGAAGACACCTCCCGTTTTCAGCCCTGCCCCATAACAGGCTTCTTGAGGTCTGCGCCTGCAGTGCTGGTTAATGACCGAACCGGACGAGGCCTTGAATTCACGCTGCAGAGAATCGACGTGCACAGATGCAGCGTCATGACATAAATACACCTCTCAATGAGCTTTGGTTAACGTTTGAACATTCAGACATTACAGTCCATTAGTGCCGATCGTTAGTCTGTGTCGTCCCTAAGAGAGGTGCCAGATGTTCGCATAAAGAAAGTGAGAGATGCAAGACGACAGAGAAAGATGGGAAAGACGCTGGAGATGGCCAGTTGGCTCTGTGTCTGCAGCAGATGCCTCTCATCTGTCCAAAGATTAATTTGACAGGTAAGCGTGCTGACTTCTTTTCCCAAGAGTTTCAAAGGTAGTTCTTATGAATGTATTAACCCCTTATCTTGTGTTTACCTCCATGACTGCATAATTCACACAAGAACTTCCTTTAACCTTTTGATCCCGAGCCAGCTGGTTTGCCTTTAGATATGCCCAGCAAGCCCAGATGAACTTGTGGGATCTCTTGAGGCAAACAATCGCTTCCTGGATTTTTTTTGTGTGTATTTAGCTTCTTTCTGGGAAACTGCTTTCACCTCAGAAAAACAAGCAGCATTTGTTTGCCGTCAAACATGCGTACGTGACGGTACACCCGATAAAACGTGAACTTTCTCTCAGTTCTCAGTGGATCAAACGCAAGTCGGCCAAAAATTGCAGCTAATTAAAAAGTAAAATTGTCATCCACGGTCCATTCCCGTGACAGGTCTCTGTCTGGGCTGTCCGTGCATCTTGATGCAGCATGACACAAAACATCTGGTTCCTCTTTAGCTGCATGGGGGCGCCTGGTTAAACCTCCCCTGCAGGCTGGGCCATCCGCTTCACAGAGAGGACACGGGAGAGCCAGGGGAGGAGAGGAGGGGAGAGACAGACAGACAGAGGAGCTTTATTAAAGAACAGAGAGATGGAAGGTGTAAGAGAGGGGTCATCCCAATCCTTGAGACCCTTCATGTTGTGATTTTGGTGATACCCTTTGCTCTGCACGTCCCAGAGATCACGTCAGCATGAGACGTTTCTCTTGTTTCTTTCTATCTGTCAGCAGTCACTATCTCGTTGGTCACATTGCACAGTTTATCAGGTGTAATGTACAAGAGCCAGACGCTGACAATGAGCACCACCTGTAATAAGGATCATAAAAAGCTCTTGCAGCATATAAATATTTAGCTAAAAAGGGACATCTATGTTTCAGATGAACTGTGTGTTGAATTGTTGAACAGCATCTGAAATCTTCGCTGCCCATATCTTTCCGACATCAGAACCGGGGGGGTGGCAGATGTGTGTGTGAACTTCTCTTTCTGTTTCTAATTTTTTATTCTTCACACAACCAATTTTATCACCGGTCGCGTGTGTGCAACAACATGACAAGGGCTTGTCCTCACAGTTATTTCAGCTTCGAGGCTATTTTGTAGTGTCTCTGTTCATACAGATGCAGTCAGACAACTTTTTATTTTATTAGTTTGTTCAAGATGTCTTGAACCCTTTATGTTGTTACAAGTGTATATTTATGAATTCATAGATATAGAAAAAAACGAAGTACTGACCTATAGATTGTATACTCTATATAGACTATATGACTTTTGTCCTGTAAAGACCGTAAAATTGAACATTTTTGTGTATATATGTTTCTTAGGAAACATCAGTAAGATTGATGTGACCTTTTATAGCCAAGAAATCCCTACATATGCCCCCTTAACTGTGACCAGTTTAACTAAAGTGAAGTATTCCTTGTTCAATTTGATTTATTGGCATAATTTTGGAGTTAACACAGTATTTCTCAAGAAATAAGCAAAGATTTTTAGTAAAGTCAGAAACACTAATATTGCTGGGGCTGTCCTATTTTGTTAATAATATCAAATGTTGGTCGATTCTCAAAAAAACAAAATCAATTCTCATAAACATGCCATGTTGTTCAGAAAACTAACACAATGTTTGTTGGCCCACGTTTCACAAAAGCTTTTGAAGATTGCACTCAGATACGTGGAGGATCCAGTAAATAGAGCAGGGGAGAGACATAGTCAGACAAGAGGGTGTATACAGGAAGAGAGCGGCAGAGGAGGGAGGGAAATGAGAGGGTAAGGAGGCCCTGTGGCATATGCAGGAGAAGTGGAGAGATGAAGAAGTGGGAAGGAGGACAGGAGAGTGCAGGGCAATGAAAGACACAAGGTTAGGTAGCATTAGGAAGCTCTGCAGAGATGAGAAAGAAAGAAAGGGTTTAGAGGTTAATGACAACCTACAGTGGAAGACTAAGGAGGTCGTGTAAGACAGGAGAGAATCTCCAGCCAGCTCACAAACCTCGAGATCACAGGAGAAGGTGCTGGGTGCTAATTTTGCTCAATATGGTCAATGGATCTAATGGTGGCTATTGTTCTCCAGCAAATCCCTGATGAGTCACTGCTTCACTTCATTTGTGTGTGTGTGTGTGTGTGTGTTCAAACGTGACCTTTTCATTATGCACATTTCTTTTCCCTGACCCTCAGGCTTCCTCTGTCTTAACATTTTATCAACCTGTGTTTAGAAGAATTCTTAGCACACTTTTATCGGCTGCTGTCTATATTTAGACTCTTTTCCCGTTAAGACATTGTGTCCCAAACAAACGTCAGTCTGCTCTGTGGCTCATTTTTAGTCATATGAGGTCTGAGATAGCACTTGGAGCAAGAGATGACCTGTAAAAGTGGCTGGTTTCCTTTAAGCTCAGGATGTCACATTCAATGAATGCACAGTAAGAGCAGAAGCAAAGACATAAATCACAAGTAGAACAAATGTGGATGTTGGCCATATTGTTGTAGATTTCAAGGTTCTCGCTGCTGGGTCGGGAGGGATTAACAGTTGCTGGATCCATAGTTATTGCTGCATGTATTTTTCAGATCATATCATGCATGCTTTACCTCCATCCCCCTCAACCGAAAGCCAACATCAGAATTAATGACTTTGTTTAGGCTCCTGTGGCGATAATCCTCTTTGAAGCTTCAATAGCATTTGACCTCAGATGGGGAACAGATTGTTCCGGAAGAAAGGTGTCCAATAAAGACCCAAACCCCAGCGACACACCGTAACCCCTGTTTCCACTTCCTCCTGATTTTCTACCCATTTTTCTTGTTTCATGGCCTGTCCAAATCCTCCTTTGCCCTTCCACACCTGTTGCGAGACATTTTCCCGGAACTCTGCCTAAACAACGGGTGACTTTCCCAAACTCTCACAGCCCGACATCTGGAAAAAAAACAACCAGCCCCCCACCCTTTAGTGAATTTATAGCGGCATGCCATCAGACAGGCTTCAGCTCCAGAGACTGAACGAGGTAGAGAGATGCCACGGGTGGAGTGATGGAGTGAATCTATCTTACCCGTGTATTTGCGGTTTTAAGAAAATATGTCTTGAAGTGTGAATTTGAGAGAAATATGATCACTAAATAATGTCGTCTTTTGAGACAGCAGCTTTCTTGCTTTTGTTTTGTTTATCACAAGTCAGTGAGTCATACAGTCATGCTTGCTTGGGTTTGAATGCAGCTCATGACCTTTTCTGCATGTCATTCTGTCACTATCATTTACCGTCTTACAAATCGAACCTACTTCATAAATATACAGTAAACCGGGGGTTAAGTGTTTGCTTGCGTCTTCCACTATCAGCAGTGTCATATGGCTTGTCTTCATATATGAGACATGGATCCTTTTTCCTGCAGAGGGAGGTTGTTCATTGTTTTACCTCCTGTGAAGGAAACGTTAAAATAGCATTTGATAATGCTGGAGGCAGACCTGCGGGAACAATAAGCACGAGAATATAACACCCTCCTGCTGTCGAGCACAGGACAAGGAGTATTTATCTCTCCAGATGGACTCTTAATACATTTTAAAGGGACGTGAGTGAAAAACAGGCTCCACCTGTGCCTCTGGGTATTTATAACAGCTTCTAGTTTAAAAGACGTGTTCTTTGTCTTCCCAGTTTGCACACGGTAAACTGCTTCTTTTTGTAGACACATAAGAGAAGGCCTTTATAATCTGCAGCCCAACTATGCATATGGCTCTCTTTCATTTACAGGGAAGCCTCTTATTGCCTTGTGCTGACACACACACACACACACGCTTATAAGCTCAGGCGCAAAGCTAGAGCAGATACATAAATATACTCATGACCGCATGCACATACGCACATATGTGTACACGAAGGCTACATAGACACATGATAAGTGTGCTGGGATGTTTTCATGCTATAAATACTCTTCGGGTAGAATCCACCCCGTTATAGACACGTGCAGCCTCCCTCCCCCCATTTCTCCCTCCCAAACCCTCAAATAGCATGAAAACCTAAAAGATGTGAAACGTCTCTCTTCACACAGCACATCATAAATACAAATTGCGGCAATCCATTTCACAGAGCCATGCCTTCTGTTTGATTTAAAGTGTCAATTAAGTTTCTTAAGTGGCTTGTTCATTTGAAAAACAAGCTGTTCTAACTGTGGCTATGAAAAAGTTATTAGTACTGGATTCACTAAGCAGCACTTAAGGGTGTTCAAATTGCGACGACATTCAGTCTAGTTTTCACTAAGTTTTTCTACAGTGATGTTTCTTTTATTTCCTGACAGATACAATGCATACAAGATGCTGCATTTTCTACTTGTCTTAAAGCAAAAACATGACATCAAAAACAACTTTTCTTTGGAAACCCGACAGAGGCAGACACGTCACGGAGCGCCTGGACAACAGATTTAGTTGCATTTGCGTTTCATTCAAGATTTGCAGGAAGCTGAAATACTGTCTGGACAACAGGCATATGTAAATTTAAAACTGACATGAAGGAAGACAGACACTGCATACATCGCACAAAAAACATTATCCTATGTATTTGTTAATTCGTAGATGTGATACCTCTACTCATATTTATGATATTTCTTATACCATTTTCAGTGACAAAGAAAAATTACCTTCCCTCTGGGTGGTTTGTCCCACTTCTAGTTCAGTTTCTGGTTCAGCAACAACTTGGTAATGTAGCCTGTAGTTGAACCCTGTACCTTCTTACTCACTGACTGTTGACTTAGATAGGAGTGCCAGCTATCTAAAAGTAGTATGCCTATTGCATTTAATATGTAGGGAAGAGGGTCATTAAACGCATACACGTAACAGTTCTGCATCGTTGCCTGCTGCCTACATGTAACTCCCTACAGCTTTAAATAAGCACTATCTCAGCTGAGCTTCAGGGACCACCATCCTTCCTGCCATCTGGTCTCTATTGCCTGCCCTCAAGTATAACTCTTCCAACTAAAACCACTCTTTTTCTCTCTCTGTGTCTCCCAGCAGTCTACGCAGGTGAGGCGAGGACAAGGACAAGATCTGCATCTGCCCCATCAGTCCATCAACGAACCAAGTGCCTCGGTGCCGGGCACCCTCAGGTCACCTCAACCACGACGGGCATCGAACAATAAAAGTCTTGACCCAGCGTCCCCCAGACAGCCTGCACAAAGCAAATATTTGAGGCCAGTATATCTCATTTCTCCGGGCAGCCGCCACTGAAAAGATCAACAGTAAAGGGTGTTGTTGAGAGACAGAGAAAGAGAAGAAAAAGTGGGGGAGGAAAAGTAACCCTTTCAAAGTGCACCCTGCCTGCTATTTCTGCTCCACTGTGGGCAGGGAGCGTCTCATTTGGGAGTGCTCTTGGCTGACAAAAAAAGGACTTCCCTTTGCCCTGCCTGCCTATCCAAATGCCTGTATAAATACTGGATAGAGATATCAATTTGTCTGGGCTCTAACACTGCCCAACAAAGAGACTGTCAGCTATCTATAGAAAACGTTACAACAAACTAGGCCTCTGTGGTCTCTTGAATTGCTACCTATCTATTACCCCTCAAAGAGTTGTGTGAACAGGAATGAGAGCTGCCGCAGTTTTCTACACTTAGATACAAACACTTTCACTTGCTCTGAAATCTTCACCGGGCCAACTACTGCTCCCTGTGGGACACCAGAAGCTGTCGGTCATTTGGGGGCTGCAGTTTTGATGTCTTTCCCAGCTCAGTGAATCGTCATGAAGCCCCTAACGCCAGCTGGATCCCCCTCTCCGCTGAGGCTCCTCAACAAGGGTCCAGACTACCTGCGCAGGCAGATAGATGGCGGAAGCCACGGACGCTCAATCAGTGCTGTGGAGAGGCTTGAAGCAGACAAAGCCAAATATGTTAAAAGCCAGCAGGTGATTAACACCAAGCAGGAGCCCGTCCTGGTGCCCTGTGCTACGCCGCCACCGCAGCCCCGGCGAGCTCTTGCCATCCCTGGTAGCCTGACGCCTCATCTTCCCCCACGCCGTTCATCAAATACCCCCTTCTCAACACTCTCCGGCTCCTTCACTTCAAGAGATGAAAATGAAAATGACGACTCCAGGAAGGAGAACAGACGGACTTCTGTCGACGTTGAGGCTCATAACAGGAGCAATGTGAACAATGTGATGCCTCCCAACCCCAGGACTCCTGGAATTAACACCTTGGTGGCGCCACACAGTGCCCCCGTTCTCAGACGAAGCACAGGCAAACGCATGCTGAGGCCGGACTCCCTCGTCATTTACAGGCAGAAAAAAGAGTGCAAGAGCCCTGGTGGCGCAACAGTGGGAGAGAACAATAACATGGAAGTGAAGGGTTACAGTTTTGTCCGCCGACTCTTTCAGGGCTCAATGAGAGAGAAAAGTAGCGGAGGTGAAGGCAGAATCCAGAAGATGGTGATCGGTGAGGAGAAAGCGCCGTCACGGGATGGGGACTCCCGCATGTCTTGGACCAATGAAAAAGACATCACAGATGGGGGCCCAGGAAGCAGGAGGTCTAGTAAAACCGACCAAGAACGCAGCCCAGGGTCTATCCTCAGCCCTGGGTTTAGCTGTACGCTTGAACGGACTAAGAATGGATTTACAAATGGTACCAGTGATGGAGTTAAAAATGGTATCACCAATGGCAACCACTCAAGTGACCATAATGATGAGAATGACCCTTGGAAACGGGCATCACCCCCACCAGCACCCAGAAGGCAGTTTGGGGAATTGCGGCGCTCCAAGTCAGATCTGCGTCTGCGCTGCTCAGTAGCGTTATCAGAGCAGGAACATTTCTTTGACTTCTGTGGGCTGGACATGGACATGATCGAACGTCTGGGGCGAGAGAATTTCCTCTCAGGTGCCAGCTCAATAGACACACTGTCACTGGCCCTCCGCAGTGTGGGCGGCGACGGCTGCGGTGGCTCAGAGCCCAGCGAGTTCTCCCGGCACTCAGGAGACGGGCTGTTTCAGGAGGAGCTGGCCGAGCAGGTCCCCACTGGTGTGTCGATAATTGAGAGAAATGCTCGGGTCATCAAGTGGCTTTACGGGTGTAAGAACGCTGCTCGTGAGGGACCGAAAGAGTCTACTGTTTAATATACAGACAAGGAATCATGTGCCATGGAGTGCAGGGATCTTTCTTACAAAATGAGAGTTTGCTGGGTTCTTTTATGACAAAATGGTAAACCAGGCACACCGATGCTTAGAGAGAAGAAACTACTCAGTGAAATCACCTGAAGTAGTATTTGGTACTGCAGAACGTTACCATGTGTGCAGAAATTTTCTACTGAAATGCACCAGGAGCCCAATCCTCTCTAAAATTAAACATTCAAAATGGGCTGAGATTAGATAGCAGCACGACTTCAGTGCATCACAGAAGGAAAAAACTTGATTCTATTTTGGGGCCACAAGCAGCAATGCAAGTTATAGCAGCTGAGCTGAGATAAGCAGAGCTGCAAAATGTTATTTTTCTTTTACATTTTTAAATGAGTGTCATTGACAGTCATCTTAGGGTTCATTTCAGAAGCTAATGTCTGCGAGTAGGGTGAGCTTTCATGGCGCATGATTACCTTTAGTCCCTCAATGTCCCCAACTCCAAAGAGACTGTTTCTTCAAATAAGTGGACGACAACTGCTACTAGTTATTTCCTGTCAAATTGATATTTTGTATTTATAGATCCTATGGAAGTATTGTGTTGATATAGACACACCCCACTGGCACAAGGAACTATTTCTCCCAGCAAAATGTTTTGCTATCTGTGTGTGTGTGTGTGTGGCTGTAGGACTGGACTTTGCTGTCCTCTCCATTTGTAGCTACTTTTCAGTTTGACTGAACCGGATTCAGAACTGATCTGGAATCAGCCCCTGTGACCCCTCACAAGGCACATAAGTGTATGTTAGTCATGACACAGTGGACACAGTTTAGTGTCCCTGACACTAACCCCCTCCCTTAATGACTAAATTAAAATGGAAAACCACTAAGCTATGTTTTTTCTAAACTGGAAAACTGTTGTGTGAGTGTGAAGTGAACCATGAGTACCTCATTCGGCTCTGTCCCAGTTTAGTTTGTGTGTTGCTTTTTTTTTACTCCTTAAACGCAGGCGTTGGAACAAACATGCGAGGCACCCCTGTGGGGTTGTTAATGCACTGAACTGGACAGAGAGAGAGGAAATGAAAGATAGAGATATAGCTTTTACTCTTAACAGAGATTCATCTCATATAACATTAAACACTGAGCCGGATTCAAAGGAGCACCTGCATTGTACAAGACAAGTAGCCATGCCTGATCTGTAATAATTTTGATCATTTTCATCTCATTTTCAAAACCCTGAACAGGGTCAATTCTCACAGAGTATACATTGTCCAATAATCACTTTTGACACGGTCATCGATCACCACAGCTAGTGGTTCATGCATGTTCAGTTCACACAGCAGTCTAAGCTACAGGGAGGATAAACAGGGAAGGACAGCGGCCTATGAGAGCGAAACTGCACTTTTGCAAGCAAATATAGTAAACACAATGATCATTTAAATCTCCCAAGAGAGGTTTAAAAAATGAAGAACATTTATTGAAATAATATAATCACCTTCAAAAGTAAAGGAGCAGTAACCCTTACTGGGAAATGTTTTAGATGTCACTCTAACCATCTGGCAGTTTACAGACATTTAACCTTCCCAGCTGGCCCAGTCAGCCCGTTTCCTATCAAAACAGGCAGGGAAGGCTGCTTTGTGATAGCCAGAGATCCTACCTCACTTCATCCATCCTTCAGTGATTCTCACTTTATCTCCATGAAAGGTCATTTCCATTGCTTGGCCAGGAGGATGCCACTGAAATATGAACTGGGGGTCTGCCGAGGTATGCAGAGGTTAGACTTTGAGGCGTTCAGGGCTGAGAATTACTGAACCCCAGAGCACGTTATAGCAGTATATGTGATAAATTAACATAATTACTTGCAGCTTTGATATGTTTTTTTCTGTATTCATCATCAGCATGGCAAACTCCTGAATCCCTTCAACCTGGACTTTTTTTTTATTTTATATCTTCCTGTTTGAAACCATTTGGTTGCATGTTTCATGTTTACAAAGTGTCTCCAGAAAATCTTCAGAATCTCTTTTTTTATTTGATATATATGAGAGATTTAGTTTTTATTCCAAAGAGGTTTGTGTCTAATGTACACAGCAAATAAACACAAAGAAAGAAATATTTGTGTCACGGTCATTTATTTGTTGTGTGTTGTTGTGTGTTTTGGGTGATTTTAGTGTTAAGCTTGCTTTTATTGCCTTTTACTGTCAGAGAAAACTGTTTTGGATTAAGGGAATTGCTGCATCAAGACAAACATCGCAACAAAACACATTACATGTAACAGTCAACATTCAAACATTAACACGGGATAAAACAGCCACGAAAATCTTACAAAATTCACAGTGTACCGATTAATGTATGTCAGACGGTGCAGTCAAAAAACGATTAAATGACGATTACAATTCTTGTAACATTAAATATTCACTGAGAATCCATTCAATATTTTCAAATTATTGAATGAATATTACATGAAATGAATGAAATACAGCAGTCAACACAAAAACAGAGGCTGTGACTGTGAGTTGTTCTCTAATCTTCTTAGAGGGTAACACTCGACTGAGTCAGTGTTTTGACGCTGCCTCGTCCTTGACTCTTTGTTGCCTCCCTCCACCACATCACGTCTCATTTTTCACATTATCTCAAGTGGCTGGGTGCTAATCCTTTTAGCGTTCCCCGCATACTCTGCTCTTGACTGAGTTGCAACAGGTTGTGTTTACAGACAAGAAGGTCTCTGTGTGGCCTGATGCTGCGTCTGCGCCGGCCGACAGCAGACCCTCCACCCTGTCTGCAGCCTCCTCCTGACTCCCTTTGTCTCCTGAGTCAGCTTTTGTTTCCACGTGCGCCCATTCACAGTCTATTCAAATGTTTTTTAAAAAAAGGCTATTTTTATTTTATGCTGACAAATCCCCCAAAGCTGGAAGTCAGAGGTGGAGTCCACTGTCAGGAAAATGTTGAAGGCAGGCGTGTTGGGGAAATATGGTTCTTCTTCGTCCATCAAAGATGGAGCTAGAGCCAGCAGGTGATTAGCTTAGCTTAGCATAAAGAGTGGCGGAACAGCTGCCTGACCACATTTCTTAAAAAAAAAAAAAAAAAGAATTTACAATGTGTTCATTAGTGAACTTCAGAGTTACTCAAAGGCAGTTTTGATTTTGTATTTGTATGTCTCTTTGGTTAAAATTTGGCAATTGTTGTCAGGAAAACAGTGGACACGTTGAATGTCAGAAGAAATAGGCCGACACCTAACCTTCACAAAGTCTCATCGCCATAGTCCTGCTTGATTTAGGCACAGATTACTTTTTGAGGCTGGTAGGCCTATTTTGTTTCTCGTTACTCTCATGAAACCGGAGGTGATTGCTAACTTGGCTCCAACCAGACATGAGAGTGGTATCCGTTCTGCTTGCTGCAACACATGTCAAAGGTTTCTGAATGAGCTTTATTTTTTCCTCTGGCCTACAGAATTACAAAATGTCTCCACATCCCAATAAAGTCATCATGTCTGCTGTCCGTCTGCAAGTTAATCCATTACTCACTGGTCCTTGAAGCCGCTCTGGGGTTTGTCTGAGGATGACTTCATCAGCCGTTCGGCTCGAGAGACTTAAAATTCACAAGGGAAAAAGAATATGTGATTTCTATTTTAGGAAGGACTTTCCCTTTAAAGAAGCCCAAAATGGTTTCTGGACGTTTCAGGATACAAACAGTCCCTCTGTTTTAAAGATGCTGAGAAATATGTTGCTCGCTGGTTTCTTCAGCTTTAACCAGCAACACGTACAGTGTAAGTGCACACACACACACACGCACACACACACACACACACGTCCAATCCCTCCATCCCTCACCAAACTTCCTTTTTCCTCTCTCTGTCTTTCCCAAAGCAGAGCACAACAATAGCCCTCCTGTGTGCCTGTGTCCATGTCAGTTACTCTGACCGGAGGGCCTGCTGTGACATCCTGTTTTGGGTTCATAGGACAAGGTTTAAACATATGGTCATGTTTTGGGTTTGGCCTTTCTTCTTCAGTCTGCCTGGAAATAAACAGACAACAGCTGGCACCATAGAGGACAATCCAGATCTTAATACTAAAGGAATGACGGGGTTTAGGCCGGTCTCGTTTTGAGCTTTTGGTTGGAAAGTCGACCTGTGTAAGGCTTCAGCGCGCCTGCAAAAATATTCCTGGTGGTTTGGAAAGTTGATAATAAAACTGGCAGGGATCCACCACTGCAGGCTTTGATGCTGCTGATGTGGTGTTTCACTCACATTAAAAAACACCACAGGGGGTCCAAAGACCTCCTGCCTTTCCATTTTGCCCACCAGCAAATCCTGTCCAGTAAAGTTCTGACCCAAATATGACTTGATAAACTAGTTTGGAGTTAAAGCACTTTAAATCTCATTAGAGTATCGTTAGAAAATGTATAACCCTCAAATATACAACATAATTCACACAAGCAGCTGTGGGTTTACTTTGTACGTTTTGTAAAAGCTTTGTTTAAAGGCCCTTACAGCCACAAAAGCATAACAGATTTACTTCTGTGGCACCAAATGAAAATCTGATTCCCTCTTTGCCTGGAGTTTTAAACTCACAGTGGACCTGAACGATTCTGGCAAGTGTCTCAACAAGACTTTTGCAGTGTCACATCAGACAAGCAGGCAGAATATGAACTTCCAGTCCAGTGGTTTGATGAAAAAAAAAGAAAAAGCAGGTCAAATACATACATTTTATGTCCGAATGGCCTCAAACGGATACATTTGTAGCTGGGATTTTTCCTCTCTGCTCTGAGAAACAATAATATGTGTCAGGGTTAGCATGGCTTCTGAAGTGTGTCAAATCTGGCCTAGTTCTTCTGCGCCAGCAGCTTCAGCAGACTGTGGATGTCTACGCTTGACAGAAGCTCAGTTCATGACTCAGGGACAGAGAGGCTGAGCACACACACACACACACACACAGGTCTGTATGATCCACCAGCGCAATAAGAAAACATGTTAATTTGAAGCTGCTACAGAGGCACATTTTGATCAGTAATGTGTTATATACGTTAAAAAGCTACAAGCATGGGGGACTTTCGTTGAATCAGAGGCTGTAACTGCAGATACTGTGAGGACAAGGGTCCCAGTTCAACATCACATACTGATTCCGACATTATTTTTGAGTTTGTTAAAATAAAAATTTCAGCATAATTTGAAAGTCTCACTTTGATTGATCTTTGATGACACTTTTTCTAGATCTTTGTGCAGAAAGGTAAAGTCAGTCAATTGCTTGAATACCAAATATAAAAACAGAATTGTTCAACAGTTAGTTTAAGTGTGTCACAATTTCAAATAAGGCCATCGAATGTGGGGACAAAAATATTCTACAAAGACCATCTGACCCATTTCTCTTTCAGTAACAAATCAGTAGTGTTGCTGTATTTTTCATCATGCAAAATAGAACTAGAAAGTATAAAGGGATAATCATAACACCGCACCATGTGAGAAGTAATGTGTGGAGGTATTTTCGATTTAAATAGATAAAGAAAATGGTGACAATAGCAAAGCTGATGACTGTTAAATTCAATCTACTTGTCACTCTGTTAGTAATTTGTGGCATTCAGAGGCAAGTCAACGAAGAACACCAGTTCTGTGAGAAGTTCACAAATAAGTTACGTGTGTTGGGTTCACATGAAACTGAACAAACTGCATCTTTCTTGAGCTTTGACTGATGGATGGTACCAGAACATGACCTCACACTTTAATTTGATACACTTGCAGATTGTCTCACTACTTAGAGACGAAAATAAAACCTCATAACTGAATCCAAAAAATGACTGGAATGATCTGAAACAGCAGCAGTCGAATCACTTATGTAATGGTGGTCCAAAAAACAACAGCTGGGTAACATCTGGGAATCCGACCTACCAGAGAATCAGTCAGAAACAAATAACTGTGTGTACCTACTTTTGCCTACCAAGTAATTTCAGTTTCACCATTTCGGCTGCTGACCCTTTGACTCTGAACGCCAGGCTTCTCCTTCTGAATGGCTGAAATCTTAAACCAGCGTTGGCAGGAGGTGCAGGGGGAGTCTGCTTTGGTGTACCCCCGCCTCCGTAACAAAAACCATCCCTGAGCTGGAGGTATCCTATAGCTACGTCAGGTCATAAATCAGAGGAGTGGCTCTTTTCATTCCCTCTCTCATGCGTGACCTCTGCTTCCCAGGGGGGTCATGGAGATGTGCTGAGCCTCGGGCCTGTGGGAAACCTGACCAGGAGCCGCGGACCCTCTTCAAATAACTTTCTGACATCAGGAGAGACCAGAGCAGAACAAGGGCAGGGCTGCCGGAGGGGCTCTGGTTCAACCCCAAATGAAACTTACAGGATGAGGAGACAAGAGTTTTATGTGTTGTGATCAGTGAGGTCAGTTGACCCTCATTGTTGAACAAGGGCAAGGATTGACTGCAGCTGGGCTGAACCGAAACTGAGCACTGAACAGTTACTGCTCTGTTTTCATTCAGGGAGGATTCCTCCCATTGACGGCATCCTGGTTTGGGTGTTATGGCAGGCGAAAAGTCCACTTTAATCTTTGCTGCCCTGTGAGTCCACGTTGATTTGACCACTGAAGACACACAGACTGAGAGCGGGACGCGAAGTCATCAAAGTTATCATGCACCATCTTCATTTTCGCAGGGGTCTTCAGACACAAAAACATGGGAATGAACAGACATTTAAATAAAAGTAAATAATACAACAATAAAACATTTTTAAAAGTCCAGGGACACAAACAATCAACCTCATTAACAAGAACACACATAATTTATATATAGATCCTCATCTTGCTCTTCTATATTTACATTTAAATTTAAATTTAATCATGTATCAGTCGTCATGGTAATTCTTGTCATACATTTGATATTTGACATTTGATATTTGAGATACATTTGACCATCACATTTTCATATTTCTTTCCCTTAATTACACATATTAATCCATTCAGTATATTATAAATATGAATAGAAGAGTGACCTGTTGCCTATTTCCAGACATTTAATGGCATTTGCTGTACCACTGAAAAGCCAGAAAGCACAGAGCTGTAAGTTTACCTGCTACAGTAACATGGCCTTCACTATAGAGATATTTTGTTTATAACCAAACAAGTTGTCTGAGTAATAATATTCAGACTGAATTTGCTGTGCATGTGCTGACAGTGCTGTTATTTTGGTGTTACAGAGATCTGCCACAATATTCAACACGATTAAAACATAAAACCCATTAAAACGAGTGTATAGCACACTAACATGATTTCCCAGAGGCTTTTATTTGGTTTGACAGGAAAGAGAAAAATTCATATTCTTTGTTTTGACAAGACCGGTGTTTTGGATAGCCGGGATCGAGGCTGTGTGGTCGAGAGCGCAGCAGAGCCAGGCCAAATAGGAGCAGCAGAAAATCCTGAGTGTTTGTTTTCACCTGTGAGGGGTGCAGATTAGCAGGGATTACTGCAAGGTTTGCTCGGAGAGAGAGGAAAATTCTCACTGGAAAGTGTTTTAAATTAAAACACTGTAGACTTTGACCTACTGTGTCCTTCCCATTTGGTGAAAGAGAATGAGAAGAATTTGACAAACAAATGAGCAAAGATCTTGTGGTGAATGGTTTTGTTCTGTTGTGAGGAGACGGTGGAATTTATCATCTCGAAGATGATTGAGTGTTTTCTGCTGTTATATGAAACAAATGTTTGCTGATAAAAATGTTTATCAGACTTCCCTGCTTTGTTATCTCTTCCTGTGATTTCATGTCAAAAGTTTCCATTTCTATGTTCAAAGCTTTTCAAAGCAACAATTGTCCCAGAGACTATAGGAATGAATGGATCACGATTGCCTGATTTGAGGTTTATGATTTAAAAGTTTCTGTGATTTAAAAGTCACTCTGAGAGCAGATGTTCTCTCAAAACAAGTAAACAGATTTATAATAAAACTCTGGAGATAAATCAAAAATCCACAGGCAGCCACATGACATCTTTGAGCAGTTAGATGATGGTGTTGGTGAACGGGCGATCAAAGTAAACTTTCTTCAGTTTGGTTTGCAAACCAGCATTTTAGCTGCACGGAGACACTAAATTTCATTGGATCATATGTGTGCAGGCATCCATCCAGTCATTACCGACATTTATTTAAAGAAACTGCACAGTTCAGTTTGAAAACGTGGCGATTGTCAAAATGTTGTCTAAAAATCTCGATCTTGATTCCCCATGAAAAAGAAAAATTTACACTCATCCAGTGTCCTTAAAGAAAATGATTAATGGACTTTAATACATATTTTGAATTTCGCTGCAAACACTGCCTGCAGCACGACTTGATGTCCAAGCGGCTGCTGATGGGCAATAACTCCTCAAGGATTCAAGACTTGCTGTCACAGAGCAGACAGACTATGATTACCACCCTCGACTGAGAGAGTCCAAAAACATGGGTGTGTGCGCATTTTCAGAAATGAGTGTTTTCCACTCTTGTCAAAGAATTAGAGTGGAAAAATGATTATAATTTCAAGTGCATTTTGTATCCAGATCCATTGTACAACATTTACAGTAACATTCTGCAACGTGTTCTCCACTGTGGAAGTGTTTTAGGTTCGCTGGGTAGTGAGAAAGCAGCCTAATCACACAGTCAGATCTATTTCCAGTCATGTGGGAACAAGAAAACATCAGGTCGACAGCTGGCCCTCGCTCCCTGTCCGTATCCATGAAAACATTCATCTACACTTCTCCAGCTCTGATATTCGACTCTCACGAGGGCACAGAGTTCACAACCCAAACTCTGCGATACAGTCTCTTTATTGGTCGCTTTATTGCACCCCTATGGTTTTTGTTTACCCTCTTTCACTTTCAGTTCTTGATGTTTTCACCAAACAGGGTAAAAGCGTCCCTCGGGACCATGTGCTCACAATATGGCCCGGGTACAACCAATAAGAGGCTGTTTCTTTTTTGAGACGGTGACTTTGATGTGTTTCAAAGCCAGTTAAATTTGTTTGGGAAAATGTACATTTAAAACGACAAATCACCTCAGAAACCCCTCCTCCTTGTCGTACAAGCCTCTAGTGACAGTAAAGTCCTCAATATGGGGCATTTCCAGGATTTGAGACATTTGGGGCTTGACCTGGACCTCTGCAGGGGGTCCAGGAGGTCCTCACCATCATATTCTGATGCTTTCACTTCCTCACCACTCTGCCGTTTCATATTATTATCCAACTGTGTTGTTTATGTTTGATTATCCAGATTTTTAATTGTGTTGTTCACATTTGATTATTCTGAATCGTTAGTCTATTCTCTGTTTGTACAGCATGCTTGGGTGCCCTGAAAGGCGCTTTAAATAAAATGATCTCACTTCAGTTTCACTTACAGGTTTCATTGTCTGTCTTTCTCTCAGCTATCTGCTCTCTCTGCATGTCTATACTGTTTATTTCATTGTGAAGAGACATAGAAATGTAAAGTTATGCAACATAAGGTTTGTAAAATAATCAAAGCATTTTATATGGAAAAATTGATCTGCTAAAGGAAAACCAAAGTATGCTTTGGGATCAGACAAGTACAGCCTGTGAGGTTAACAACGCCACATACAATCATGATGAAAGGTTTGTTATATCATAAATCAACGGGCAGTTTCAATCACCTCTTTTGAAAAACACACACAGACACACACACACACAGTGTCAGTTTAGAGACCTGCATTTATTTTGACAGGCTGTTATATTATGAAGACAGTGGTACATTCACCCAGTTTTTTTCTGTCAAGATTCACATAGGCTGACATTTAAAATTATATTCTGGGCAACACTCAAAACATTCAGGGTTCAAGTCAAGGAACAATGACTTGGCGACGGCGATGCCTCAAACCACACCAACGACTCCCATAATGCAGTTTGGTAGCATCTTTTGTAAGATACCAACAGCTTACAAAATCCTGATTTTGTTTTGTGCAGAGGTTCTCAACCTGGGGGCCGACCCCCGCTATAGGGACACAAGATAAATCAAATCTTATTTTAACTTGTCCAAGCAGCATTAAAGCTGGGAGTTTGTACTTTGATGTTGCATTTGTTTGGGGAAAAAAACATTTCTGCCTCAAGCATGTAGGTGATTTTTTTCCAGCAGCACAGATTAAATGTTGAGCCTCACATCCTGTAGACTGAGTGCTGGCAGCAGAGAAAAAACGTAAGTGGAAACCAGGAGAGGCAGGATTGGACAGAAAATCACTGCCTGCTCCTCGTGTCTCTGTCTGAATCACTTCAGCTGACGTAGCTGGCATAAATGTAGTTTTCAGTGATAATGGTGGCAAGTTCAAAACTCAAAGTCCTTCTTTAGATAACAGGTCTTTGATGTCACACAGAAATAGCCCAAAAAAAGGATCTTCATCTCATCTCTGGCCAGCGACCAGCGATTTTGTTGTCCAACACGACGACATTCGCCAACATTAGCTGCAGCTAGCTGTCTAATTAACTCTGTCTCTGTGACTTGGCTTTACAGCTGGAGCTGCAAAACACTGAAGACTCAGTGTTTTTGGATGACTGCTTTTAAAACAATAATGCAGAATTTCTTTAATATGCATTTGATGGTTACATACATGGTAAAATTCTGAGTGTAAGGTGACATGTTTCAGGCCAACACTTATGCTCAGTAGTTGATCATCCACATAGACGCACTAGACAGATAAGAAGTATAATTGTTTTTCGTAGCTTGGTAAATGGTGATGATAAATGACTATTTTGCTAAGTTAACCCTGTTTGGATTCTTAGTATAACAAAATAAATCAGACAAGCAACAACATTGTATTTGCTGTATTTCCAAACAATATGTTTCACCTGTGTAGGCCTGTTATAGAGAAGTGTGTTGGATGAGGACTTTCTCATGTGTTTGGGAAGGTTGCTGGAGTCCAAAAGAGCAGACGAGCTGCTAACATTAGCATTAAACTCTCTCGTACTCCTGCACAGCACGTGTGTTAGTCTTAAATGGAGTTTTTTTCCCTTAACTACTAAGTTAGCTAATGATTAGGTGTTTGGCTTTAATGTTAGTACTGAGAGTGGCCTGTTAGCAGGGCATGCAGTGTCTGCAGCATACACTTGAGTATATAAACACAGTGTACAATTCATTCCTTACACTACTATACTATTACCAGTATTTGTGTTTTGGTTTTAAAAAGGTGATAAAAGCAACTTTACAGACTTCATGTACACCTCTGTGGAATAAGGAGAAATCTAAAGCTTGCCAGCTGTTGATGCAGGAGACAGTTTATTATCTCTCCCGTGTATCCTCGCAGAGTGGGTGCAGAGGCACAGTGGAGAGGTCGGGGGAATAAACAGAGACACATGAGAATAAATGCTGATCTTTGATGAACATATACTGCGTGACCCTCTCAGCTACATGCACACAAACCAGCTTGATCTCAACATACGTGTTCACAACAGAAGCAACATCAGCGGTGGGCAGTACTCGATCAGTCCTCGCAGACTCGGGCTCCAGCTGAAGAGCGTCTGATTGCTGCTCCCGCCAACCTCCACCATCATCAAAGCAGACCAGAGCATCTGACCTCGCCCTTGTCTCCACCACACTTCTTGGGTTGGCCTTTCCTAATTTAACCCCAGTCTTGTTGCCAAGGCGACTGGAAGGCCCATCGCCGTGGCGCCACATTGGGCAGGAGCTCTCTCGGGGGGTTCAGCCAATGAGACTCCTCAAAAAACACTAATCCCACCTGATGTATTGTCCTCTGTGTATCACACAGATGTGTAACTTGTGAGAAGTATTGAAGCAGTGAACTTCAAAAATGGAAGTAAGAGTGACATCTAATATATCATTGAAAAAATACTTGAACAAACATTAATACAAATAAAACTGGATGAGAAAGCAAAGCAGTAAGACTTGCATTACATTTGATTTTAAAAAAAGAAATGACCAGCTATATTTTTAATGTGTTTGAAAACAAGCAAGGAATATATGATGCAAAAATGAACCCACTGAAGTAATTAAGTCTGAGGGTAACTATCCACAATGCTGAACAAATCTGACAGATAAGAAACTTGAAAACAAATTATCAGTCAACGAATTATACGTGAACTGTCTGCTGACCCAGTGAAGTCTAATGTGGTCTAATGCAGACTGTTTCCTCTAATTACGTTCTCCAGTCCATCAGCATGAGCTCTCATGACTTACTGCCAACATCCTGAATCACTGCGCATAGTCCAGAGAGGAATGCAGCTCTGTGACGTGCGTGCTGCAGAATATTTGAGTTATGTAAAGACATTTTGGTAATTTATCATGAACTATAGGAAGAAAGAAGATGAATCAAACGGCAGTAGATTTATTTTTAGATTATTTTAGATTTATATACCATGTTTTCATGCGCTGAAGGAAACATTCAGACAGAAATGATTCAAACATTCATTAACAACAGTGTGAATTAAAGTGGTGGAAGGGGTACAGCCAAAATTACATATTGTCTGTGATGCTCCACTTTGAGTCAGACAAGCAGAATAATTCACATAAAGTGGCCTAAAGCATTTTCGTAGAAACCCAGAGAGGACACGCTCTCGTTAGTGAAACATTTTGCTCTAAACTGAAGCTTCTGAAGCATCTTCAAGCTGCACGAGTGAAGGCCACAGCTGATTGAATTGTCTAAAACATGATACAGGCTTGTGTTTGACTCCCAGCTGTGGGGCTGGGTCATGCCCTCTGATGGTGGCGTCTCCTGGAGGGGAAGCTTCAGCGATGCAGGTGTCTAATTAGCCAATTAGTGTGTCAGTCACACAGGTGTCAAGGTCCTTCAAAGGAACAATTAGTCACCCATTACAGAAGCTCCACAGGTTTCTAGAGGGGCTGAATGAAAGGATTAGGCCTCTTGTAATCTCACCTGATTCTGCCAAAGGGTTTCTACACCTGCGCTGACACACCAGACGGGATGTGAGACAGATGAAAGGTTGAACCTGTGATGAGTTACAAGTAGACAGAGACTTTTTAAAAGGCGAGTGAGCGACACAGCAGGCTGGGACTATTTGATGCTATAAGAACACGAGATGTAGATGTCGCAGATATATGCATCAAACATATGTTTTTAGATTAGTTTGAAAACAATTTCCAGATTAAGAATAATCTGGTAAAAATATTTCATCTCATTAGCCTAAATAATGGTGATGGATCTTATCTGCAAAAAATAAAATGAAACCATAAACTAGAATTACTCAATGCTAAATCAGCAGGAGTGAAAGTGTGACCAGCAACATTTGGGCACTGAAGAGAAAAACTCATTTATAGAAGGTAAGGTTAAGAGCTATGAAATAAATTCCATCTTTTGTTATGATTTTCTTATATTTACTTTTCTATTTATTTATCATAAATAAAAATACATGCCTTGTAAGTGGGTTGCTTTGTCATTTATTCAATTATCCATTCAATAATTCATTTTATCCAGAAAATTATGACTTTAAACGGACACTCCTGCAAGATCTTAGATTATGAAATATTTTCAGATTTTAATAATTTTTTAACCACATTTTAATTTAGTTGTTTTACATCCACATAAACAAGTCCTCAGAAATGCCAACACAGCAGTCTTGTCCCACAATAGCTCTGCCTCCTGACAGCCTCCATCATCTCCTTATCAAGTGACACTGTCTGCTCCGCCGCATCTCCTCACCCACCACCTCTACAGCCAGACAGGCTGTGACACCCCAGATTCCCATGTCAGAAATAGAGATGGACAGAAGGACGACGACTCTCAAAGAGAAGCAGCACACGGGGGAATGCAGGAATTTCTGTCGGGGGGAGCAAAAGAATGGCCAGCCGAGTTAGAGACGGAGGGGCTTTAATGACATGCTGATGACAGGCTGGATGGGAGCATGCACAGCTCCTGCAGGAGCGGAGGAAGAAAAGGCTGTAAGACGAGCCATGTGGGCTTGTGTAGCTGTGAATAGATGTCTGCTCAGTTACGCTGCAGCTCTGCATGTCTCCATACCTGCGCTGATCGTACATGATGGGAAACAGGATCAGTGAAATCTCCAGCTGTGCATCAATGTGTCATTTCCGACTTGGCTAGTTAGGTCACGGGCCACTAGTTCCTCCAGGCTCGATTTGCCGGGCATGGATGGATGATCAGTCTGTGGTGCATGAGAGCTGCTACTGATGTGGAGGAACTCTGCAAATATCATTCTTTTATATATCCCTAGATTTCTGGAGTGAAATCTGAAACTTGTTTTGCAGATTTTAAGGTTATTTGTATGTGCAGCTATACAGCAGCCATTCAAACATCTGTCATCTGACATCTGATCAGACCAGTTCTAGAGGTAAAGGTGTATTGTACTTATGAAATGAGAAAAGAGAAACCTCTCAGACAGTCCCTGTTCGAAAGGACATTCATGGTGTTGCACTTGTTTGTACGGGAGAAAAGTGACAGAAGTTACTGTGGGAAGAATCAAGGAAGATGAAATTTAAAGCCTTAAATGAGGAATTCTAAAGTTTGGATAGGTTTTAGATGAGAAGATTGGTGCCATGTTTGTGCAGTAAATATGATACTGGTTAGCTTAGCTTAGTATAAAGACTGGAAAATCTGAAGAGCACTTTGTGTTAAGCATCCTGAGGCTTTAGGTTGAAAGCAGGTTTTGATTCAAAACCCAATTTGGTATCTGAGATTTTAAAGCGTCTTCAAGAATAAAAGAGCAAACAGGTTATCTTTGATTACTGACATCCTACTGGATAACTGGGAATCTTGATGAACTTTTTGCTTTTTAAACTCACTGAAACTCATCATTAAAAAAATGTTGTGCAAAGAGACCTGTAAATGTAATTGTTGCAGATAGATTTTTAAGATGCCTTCTCAGTGTCCTCCCGGAGTCGGTGAGTTCTCACGGTGAGCTCTGTGTGTGTGTGTGTGTTTCTGTGTGTGTGTGTGTTTAGGCTTAGAGGTTGTAGCTGCAGGTCGAGAGCAAAAGCAAAGAACAACAACCCCTAAACAGCTGTAGCAACAGTAACTCGAGCCTGACAGGGACTTTGTGGAAGGCCAAAGAATCGATTAGCATTCCAGCAACCACAATAGCCAAATGTACAACCTAAAGATATCGCGCACACACACACACACCAGCACTTTTATTGTCTGAGCGGGCGCAACAACTAGCGTCCCGTGACGGCAGCACGGACAGTCCAGCTTTGAAAAGCAGCATGATTGATGAAGAACTGTAACCCTCTGGCATATCACTCCTTTAAAAATAACTCGACAAACTATAATTTCAGAGTCCGAAACATCTCAGCTGCTCAGTTATATTTTCTGTGTCATGTATGGAAATACCAGGGCTCATGTTCAACGGGCTCAGCGGCCCTCCTGGTAGGTGGCCCCGCTTATGAGGAAATGATCAATACGACTAATAAACAGAAACATGAATGGAGACAAAAACACACGCACACATATTGACTGAAAAATTATTGACTTGTGGTCACGGGACAATCCTTTAAGCCCTGAGCTCTTGTTGGAGAGTGTCAATGGCTGCAGAAAAATCAATCTATTTACAGCAGACAGACCTACATTTGGAGACGGGGGATCAGATTTCAACACAGATGGAGATAGATGATGGGTGGCAGGTTGTGTGTGTGTGTGTGT
>JBAJHX010000036.1:16422100-16432804 GCA_037176925.1 Amniataba percoides
GTGCCTGTGTGTATTTGTGTTTTTAGTGGGTTTGCGGTGTGTGGCCAGGGGGGTGGCTTAGCACAGAGATTACCCCTGTGCTGGGAAACAGAGGGGGTATGGGAGGCAGGTTTTCTTTTCTAAGGGGGTCCCAAATCTGTTCCTAAAGAGCCATGAGATTACAAAACTGAGATTGAGCCTGCAGATTAGAGGGATGAAACGTCCTGTGAGAACCTCCACACTGTGAGACGAGGGACTGAGGATTGCAGGTCTTTGAATAATTCACCTCCCTGCCTCTGTTCTCCTCCTCTAAAACTCTATAAAAAACATTTTCAGAGAGGCGAGTTAAATAATTATCACCACTCTTCTGATTAAAAGGCAGAAGATATGATTTTATGAATGATCTGTGATGAGTGGTGTAAGTGATTTTCACTTTCGAAATGAGATGTCTACCATTAAAATATGACTTAGACTCCACAAACTAACAATTTTAAGCTCAGTGACTTTAAAAATGATGCCATTTTTGAGGATTAATCTTCCTCTCTCTGAACATTAGGTGACAAGCATTTCGTTAAATGAAAAAAAAAAAAGTTTAAGTGTCCTTATTAAACCATACTTCAGCAGAGGTCCACGCATTATCACTTGAGGATTAACAAGGCCACAGGTTGCAAGACAGAGGTCACAACAACCCAGGAGAGAGTTGGATTTATTTAAAAAATCAAGTTTCCTCCTTCTTATCTCTGCAGACATACTGCAAACACTGGAGATTAACACTGACGACAGCTTTGGCTACACGTTTGTTTGGAGGATCTCCTGCTTTTTGCTGATAAAACTATCAGAGCGTCGTCTGGTGAAAAGTCACAGCTAATCTCTCCCAGTCCTCTGCCTGAAAATGACCTCTGTGCAGTCTGAAACGTCCACTCAGTTGAGTACGGCCGCATTACTTTCATATAATTACTGCAAACAAGAAGAACCATTAGAGAAGAGATTAGCTGCCTCTGGAGATATTTCATATTGAGTGACGCTGGGCCGAATTTCATTTTAAATCTACTTGAAATAATAATTTACAACGCAAATGGACACTGCAGCACGTAGGACTGTTAATGACGTGGAGCTTAATCTTTCAATGAAAATCAAATAAGAGATAAGTCTGTTGGAAGATTAGTCAAAGTGCGACATGGAGACTTTTTTGCAATGAAAAAAATTCTGCTTATATTTACTGTTGACAACATGGAAACTCAAAAAGGTCCTCTGTAGTCCACCTTTAGCTACAGAGTTTTCTCTCTGCAGCTCTTGGGATTCAGTGTCTGGAACCACATGTGACATCTTATATATATATATATATATATATATATATATATATATATATATAAATCAGATTTATAGTATATATGCTGGATGACTGTCAATCTGTGGAATTTAAAATATTGTCTGTCTGTTTGTTTGAATGCATACCAGGTGAAAATAATTAATTTCTGCACATTCTCAACCAGCCTCAGGGAGGTAAGCTTGCTTGTATGAATGTAGTGACACAATCGTGGTTAATATTTGGCGTGAAACTTCGGTGGTGACCCTCCACAAGCCCTGAACTGCTGCCAGCCTTCACTTCTGGCTTGTTTTGAGCAACTTTTCCCTTTAATCTGGTGCTCAGCAGGTGAAATACAGCAGAAGTTCAGCCGGCGTACTTGGCCGGTTAAAAACATTTGTCACTGTTTGTTGCCTCCATTTGCCTCTGAAAGTCAAGTCTCTCTACCTTCATCTCTTTTTTCCAATCAGTTGTGCTGGAGGAGATGCCAAACAATAGAAATGTGTCACGCTGCAGCATTTCCACACTCCTCTCTCTGTGTTTGTGTGTGCGTGTGTCGGATTAGTTGCCACATTCTTGCCTCCAGCAGGTGTGGCAGTTGTAGGCGAGTATCTGAAAAGCCTCAGACAGTGTGTTTTTTGTGTACATCTCTGCACCCGCAGGTCGGTTTTCCAGATGGGACCACTGCTGGAGAGTGTGAGTCACCACGTCTGTTGAGACGGCCGACGCAGCGTCGTCATACCTGAGCGCTACCAGACATGTCTGTCTGGCTTTAATGTGAGAAGTGTGTGTGTGTGTGTGTGAGGTTTAAAGTCAAATATCACCTTCCCTCTCCTGTTTGCTTTTACAGCCCCCGTTCCACTGTTTCACCTGTAGATCTTCTCCCTGACGTGCTTCTGATCTCAGGTTTTTACAGACAAAACAAGCCGGGGTTCAGGCGGCAGAGACGACACCTCAGGGCCAAATGTTTAAGTTTAAATGTTTCTCGCTGCCTGATGCTGTTTCATGAGATTAACAACTTTCAGCCCTTTGAGCTGTCATCTTGAAGGCAAACTTCACCAAACCTGGCACAGTCTGGTCAGTTTGGCTGCATATTTTATGACTCGCGTTGGCCAAGAGGAGTCACAGAAGGACAGACGCTGGAAATGCAACATCAACTTACAACATAATCATATGGTAGTTTGACCCAAATTCATCAAACTGCACTACGTCTCTAAAAAAGGTCCCACTGACCTCATGTGATGTTTTTTCTGCCTTCTTTCAGCATACCATTCAACAAAGAAATGAGTTTTGTGGATAACCAAGTTTGCCTCAGGAGGATTAAGAAAGCATCCATGTATAATATAAATCTAATTTTAATTTTGCTTGCACATTTCAGCCTGTCTAAACTTACTTTAAGCTTGCATTTAAGTTGGAAAAAACGTGATGTAAGAGCTCTAATCTGAGCCGCTACACTGTGCAGCATTAACCTGTTGCCATAATTTCCATGTATCATTGCCACATATCATCGTAATTACAAAGACAATCCCGCCACAAAAGACAATCACGGACAAACACAGATTTAACTTGTTATCTTCTCTAACCCCCTCCTGTCAAGATGAGCCAGAGGAGAGGAGGAAAATCATTGTGGGCTGTGTCCGACAATTAAAGCAGGCTCACACAACTTTGTGGGCTGCTTTTGTTTGAAGTAATTACAGCGTGTGGAGCAGAGCCCAGGGCAAGGTGTGAAGTCGTTTAGTCATCGTTGTTCATCAGCGGAAAAAAAAAAGAAAGTAGAGGGTGTTGTGGGGATGTTTGTGCAACACTGAGCCCACACGAAACGAGATGAGGCACACACCTGTTTGAAAAGACTAGGAATAATAGAAGAGTTTGACACTTTGGTGTGTATGTGGTCGTATTCACACCTATTTCTAATCAAGAGTGAAAAATGTGCTGGGGTCGGTGGTTTGGTCCTCACCTCCTCTCGTCACATCAAAATGTCCTAAATGAGACTCCTGATGTGTTTGTATGTTTGGGGGGGCTGTTTCATTTCAGTGTTGGGTAATGACAAATCGAGCACAGCTTTGCTCAGCCTTGAGATGACGTGTAATCAGGCGAATTAAGTGAAAACACCAGAAGGCCTGGACGAAGAGCATTTAAGTCTTAATGAAGGGGCCACACTACACAAAATAAAGGCAGACTACAACCCCACTTTGGCCCTGATAAGCTAGTCTTAAGATGCTCTTTGAAGGCTGTTCCTTGCAACGTGTAGTTACATGTGATAAATGTGAAATGGTTAAAAAAAAGCATCCCTGGCATAACTATAGACTATAAATATTCTCCATCAAGAAAGCTGCTGCATTTAGTGCCACCTGAGGGCAAACTTGATTTTTCTAATTGTGCAGCATAAGCCCATGAGCTATATTTTCATATCATAGATGGATCAGATGAGTGGAATAAGAAACGTGTTGCTCATCGTGAAAAAACAAACAGAATCATCATTCGGCCACACTTCACTCTGCGGAGCATTTTAGCTCTTTAAAGCTTTAAAGCAGTACTTTAAGATTCACAAAAGTTCAGAAAGAAAGAATCTAAAGAACCAGAGATATTGTCGTTTTCCCACCCACATATTCCTCTGCCATGTCAAAACCTGGTGTTACATTACCCACAATGCAACTCAACCACCTACAGTTCACATGGAGATTCAGATGCGTTACGGTGGCATTTTTTTTTCTTTTCATTTTCAAACATGTAGTCTGCAGACCCAACTGATGCTGACTCAAGTGTCAACAGTTTACCAGACTACAAAAGGCAGCAAGCATAGTGGCGCATGAAGCTGCTAAAGTGGTTGATATTTCGCTCAGGAGTTGTTAGCTGAAAGCTAAGCTACAATGAGACTGCATTTTATTTGTCAGGATAAACACGACTCTGTATGGATGCTACTGAACCCTTGTGTCTGCTGTGTGTATCATTTTTCATACACTGATTTAAGGTGGTGATATGTTTTGTTTACAGCTTGCTCTGCTTCCCCCAAATGGCCAAAAAATCAATGAGACTCATTTTTAGATTTAAAACTGATGACTTTTTGAATTTACACAGAAAAACACAGTGCAGGTTTGTAAAAAGCTGCTGAGAATCTTGAATTTTGTCTCTGCAGATGAATAAACCAAAAGATGATGATAAAAAGTCAGAGCACCAGGAGACACATTTTTAATGTATCTTGAGACACGACGGTCCTCTCATCCATCCTGTTTTCATCTCTCTGCGCTTCCACATGCAGACTCCCCCTGCACAGGCTACCAACCATTACTGTTCACTTTCTGATTCTTTCATGCTCTACAAATCCCATTTCCACTGAGTGCTGCTCACTCTGTGTCATAAAACGTCAATATGGACCTCAGAACTGCACACACGGGCAACAGACAGTCAGCAGCAATCATCGTCTTTCACCCAAAAAAAATCAACTAACATGTCACCCCTCCAAAAGAAATCAGACTTTGTGGAATAAATGTATCCACAGATTTTTTTTTATGTTGTCTGACACGGAAACTGGGTGAGTTACATAAATATGTCCAAAAAGCCGAACATGTCGCCGAGTTGTGAGCGGGGATTGATCTGTTCTGACTGAAAAGGAGACTGCGGAAGTCTGGAAACAAAAATACTGAGACTCACTGACTTTCTCAGGATCCACGATGACAGCCTGAAACCTGACTGACACTGCAAAGACAGAAATACTGGAGGCTGGTCAGCTAAGGATAGAAAAAAAAACTTGAACTCGAACTTTGGGTGCATTTGCTCACGTAATCTTCAGCTCTTATTAGGGTGTATTGTCGAAATTCAAATGGAAATGCCAACAAAGCCCCCTAAATTGAAGAGGAAGCAGTATTGTATATGAGGAAACATGGCACCCTGCGAGAGGAAATGGGTGTAGATGAGGGAAAACAGGAAATAAAAGAGAGGGAACCAGGGGGAGATTAGAGAGGAAAGGTGAAGGATCATTGACAGGACAGAAAACATTTTGGCTTTATTATAAATGATGGTTTCACTCTGTATGTAATAGAGTGAGGGGCAGAAAGAAGATGAGGAGACAAACATTTTCATAAGTCGAAAGACAAAGGGAGCCCCCTGCTGGTTACAGAAACAACTGACAAGTTACAGATTAAAATCATGCTCTCGTATTTCTGCCAATCTGATCATCATTTGACTCTTGAATAAAAAAGCAAAAGTACATTTCAGAAAAAAACAAGAAATGGAGGAAAATGGCCTGAGTCAAAAGACAAAGCTTCCCGCAAAACTACATAAACAATTCTGAACTAAACCTAAAAACAGAGCTACCAGAAACACCAGCACAAGTTGAATTGACCAGAAAAAAAAGACTTGGTCCTGGCAGGCAGCTGGTTTAGTTCACTTCCCCACCTTTCCTACAACCCAAAGAGTCAATCAGTTCAGGTGCATCGCGTCTTTCCATCAGAGGCTCCGGAGATGTTTAGACAAAGGTCAGCTTAGGGGGTGCAGCTGTGTATTTTTCTGATGTAAATGATTTCAACAGTATTTTATTGTGCTATATGAATTTACTTTGTTGGGGGGAAAAATAATCCAAAGAAAAACATGCTAGTAGTGATTTGTGAAAAGCATTTAAAGGCATTGAAAGGAGGTAAGCTAGAGGACAAAAACGTTGTACAAACCCAAATGTTCTAAAAAAAAACAAAAAAAAAACAAATGGAAAATGTAACCAACTGAAATTAAACTCTTAACATGAAAACTTTGAAATGCATCAGCTCTGTCATTATGTTCTATTAAGGTTTGAACAGTGTATAATGATTTCAACTGTTTGTGGTACTAAAAAGTTCACACATTAGCATTGACAGACAGTTGAAACACACTAGCTATGTGAAACAGTGCCTCAGTAATATTTAAGAATCTGAACCAGCTCTCTTTAATATTTAATACTTACCTGATGGGACAAAGCTTATTCAAGATGTTTCAGGTCAGAATCATCAAAACTCACCGCCACATTTGTGTTGTCAGTGCGTCCTTCCATTTGCTCATTCACACTTTGTCAGACGCTTTAGTGCAGCAGTCTTTATTGTAGCATACCAGAGGACAAAACAACAGAATAAAACATAGAACAGAGCAAAACCAAAATATGAGAAGAAATAATCATTAAAGCTTCATTTCTTTCATGTCACAAAATAAGGAATGTTTAAAAACTCACACTTTGCACATGTCTCAGTCACAATCAGAAAATTCAAGTCAGTTGTCAGTGTGCGCTGACGTGACCTCACCACACACACATTCATAGTTTACACACTTCATATAACCCTGCTGCACGTTTCCTCTTTTTGATGTAGAGAAAAAGTGGTTTATAAATGCTTATGTTATGTTATGTAATCGCACTGCCAAATCTCTGCTCTGAAATCCTCAGCCCTCTGAACAGGTTAAGTGAGATAATCCTCCACTAATCCAGCTATCACTGCATTTAATCTCTTAATCCGGTTTTTGCTAAACTACAGATCAGATTAAGTTTGCCGACAGGTGCGGGGGCCACTTCTGCTGGTTTAAAAAGCACTCTGGGAAGGTAGATCTCATCATACAGCCCCTGGAAAGTGGACCGTACTGTGCAGCCAGCATAACAGGTTCAACCCTGGATCAGGTGATCCATCTGTTTCCCTCCACCACACTGATCACCTGTTGCACCACCAGCTACATGCTGCATCTCAAGCTGGGAAAGAGACCATCAGCTCTGTAGGCGGATGGTACAACCACCTCAGTTCAAAAGAATAATAATTTGTTGAGTAGCGTAACTCTCTTTTAGTAAAAGTGATTTTAGAAGTCCCCTTTGTGAAGTAAAGTCCTTGTTTTCTGTAATAGTTGTATTAGTAGAATATATTAGAATATACCAAAGTACCCCTCAGTCTGAGACCTTTTATGTGTCTCTAGATGTACAGACAGGGATGAGAGATTCTTGCAGTTGAAATATAATGTTATATATTCTATTCTCTATGTCCTGAGAATATTTGGGCCTAAAAGAAGGAAAATAATAATGTGATTGTAAAAAGGGAGACGGTGCTCAAGTTCAGAATGTGATAAAAGAGGACTTCTAAAATCGCTGTACAGTTTAGTTACATCCTGTGTGAAATAAACTCCCAAACCTCCTCCACACTCCTACATCTAACCTCTTCCTCACATTGTTTATATTCTTCACGCCTCCTCATCATCAGCGGCTAGTTGCTCTTGGTCTTCAGCTCTGCCAACTTGCTGGTGACAAAGTTCCACTTGAAGGACGCGTCCTCGCTTCCTCCCCCCAGCGAGACGTATTTGGAGAAGCTGTTGTTGCTCCGTCCTCCTCCTTCGTTCTCCCCTCCCTCGGTGATCTGCCCATCCTGGCTCTCCTCCCCTCTGGCCTCTGTCACTCCCTCCTCGCTCTGGCCCACCGCCGCCTCATTAGCTGCGGCAGCGGCGGCCGCGGCCTCCGCCTGTTTCTTGGCAGCCCAGTTGGTGGCGAAGCTGTCCCAGAATCCCGAGCGCCTGGTGGGTCGAGGAGGCTCCTCTGGCTTTACTGCAAGTGGACTGAGAATCCAGAGAGAGCAGTGTGGTTCATTTTAGGAGTCAAATATCATGTGGTTTTCTGTCTTAGAATCCACCGTTTTTCACTCTTCACTGATTTTTCATCTTATTCTAGAGCTCTGTTCATCGATTACTCTGACTGATGCAGATTCAGTTTAAACAGTCCTTTGAAGGCAGAACTGCTTTGAAGAAAAAACAGAAAATAAGTTGGTGGACAGACTGGCTAGAAGAGTTAACAGCTGAGGATTGGAGAGGAGACAGTATTACAAGCATTTTAGGAGTTAAGGTTACGTTTCATTCTTGTTTCGACATTTGAATTAACACCTCGGTGGGCAATTAGGAATCACTTTACATCGACGCTTTGACTGTTGGAAATATCAACTTACTTGCCGAGAGTTTGGCAATAATATCTTTACCACCCACATGTCTGTCAAATAAATATGAAGTTACAGCTATAAAGCTCCACATAAAGACTCATAATGGGGGGGGGGGCTCTGAAACACAACCTGTCTAACTTAGAAGACTTCAACTTTTCAGCCAAATTTAACTCAGTAAAGATTACATCTTGAAATGTACAGTTTTATTTATATTCATGTTTGACCATACACCTTATCAGTGAGCTGCAATGTCCTTCAGAAGTTTAACATCATCAACCAAATGATTTCTTAAACACTTTATTTGACTGAAAAGTTAAAACTCCTGAGATCTGACAGAATTTCATTCAAGGTGCCAAAGTGGCATCTGACCAAGAAGGAAAACGTTTTCACTCACTGGTCGGCGACTGGAGGACTCTCAGTCTCCTCTAGAAGCTGGTGTTCATCTTCTTTGTTGAAGAGAGCCGATAACCTGTTCCAGCTTTTAGTCCCGGCCCCCTGCATCTGGACACAAACCACACCGCACACACGGGGTCAAAGGTTAGAGTGGGTATATGTTTCAGAGGTTTCAGGGGATCACTCATTTTCTGTAGAGGAAGACTTTTTTTCTTATTATGACATTCTTCATGATTTTTTTGTCTTCTAACTTAAATATTTCTTTGGGATATAAAATGTTGACATACTTTCCTGGCCAGTTGGGATACAGCGTTGGGCCCTTCATCCTCCTGCACTGGACTCATCTCATTCTCCACCTCTGTGACCTGCAACAGCAGAATTAGTTATCCAAATTTATTCACGACGTACTGTCACATGCAGGATGTGTGGAAAGTTGTCGCCATCTAGTGCATATTGTGGATATTACAACCTATAGAAAACAAAATCTAAAAAAGATGCAAGATGAAGAACATACACACATTTCTGGAACTTGAAATAATGGGAACTTTTGAAAGGTTTTGATATTTTTTTCTCTGAAATATATTGTGTTATTTTTCAGATAGTCTTTTATCATTTATTTGTGCTTTATGCCAGGACTTGGACAATATTTCCACATCAGTGTATGTTTTGATAGGAGTTCATCGTAAAATGCTTCTCAGATTTCACAAGTACGCATCGGCTCAGATAGCAGCGTTGACAACCTTGCACACCCTTCTCGATGGAAACTATCTCTTCAGACACACTCAGTATTCCCCGTTGATGCCCTGGCATTGTGAAAGAGCACAGTTTGGTCTGAGTACAACCTGAGGCCGTAGCTATCTGCCCCCCCGCCCCCACCACCACCATGTCAGTCAGTCAGTCAGTGGAGTGCCAACTAATCCGTTTGTTCAGCTCCCGTGCAGGATCGAGTTTCTCGGCCCTCCACAGATCTGGGTCAACACAACGCTGCGTCTATTTCTTTGGTACCAAATGCTGGATGAAATACAGGCATCGCAATGAGGCCTTCAAAGACCAGTTGTGGAAACAGTAGTCAGACCCTTAAATAAAAACAAGTCATGTATTCAGAATTACTATTACTGATGCAACAGTGTCTACGTAGCGTTTTATTGGTGTAGCTGGTGGAGGGGGAGCTAGTTTCAATTACTTGAATCTAATTGTGGCTGCCAAAGGGATGAAAGGACAAACAGATAAATGAATGATTAATGGTACAGGAAAGAAGAAAGAAACTATGATCTACAAAACAAATTTGTATTAATTTATATGTCTTTTATAAGTTTCATTTAATCATCTTTAATAATGTCATTTGATAATTCAGCTGGCGCCATCAAAACTGATAAAATACACAACAGGAAGTGTTGTGTAGGCCTAACTTCTGCCTTAAAGTTCCCTTTGCACCAAAAATAAAACAGCTTTGCGAGCTCATCTGATCCTGCGATGAATAAAAAATGACCAGCAAACAAAACCTGGTGACTTTCTGACTCCGGCAGCAATAATCAAGTCAACTTTCTGACACTTTAACGTGTACAGATGATTCAGTGAAAGGAACAACGATGGCAAAAGTTGCAAACTTCAGCGTACCTCTTCAGCAGTGTCCTCCTCATACTCAGGGTTGAGGGTCTTCAGCACTTTGCTCTTATAAACCTTCCACATCGGATTCATACTTGCACAAATGGATACTCAGCAGTCAGAGCTTGTGAAGACCTCTCTGTGCCTCCACCGAGTCTCCACTTCTAGCTTTGGACTCGTCTCAGTTGGGCCAATTTCCACCTGTGTCCATGCGTTAAAAAAAAAAAAGGCTTCAATAGCTTAAGTGTCGCAGAGAGCCTGTTCAGCACCGAGGCCTGCACTGTTTCATAGCGTTTCTCCTGCTCAGATTGTGTCAGCCTCGTCGAAGCCACCGGTGTTGACAGCTGCTTTCGTCCCCACAGAGTGTCTGAACAGGTAAAGCTAGGAAGCTGTGCTGCTCACGCATGCACCCACGCAGGTGTACAACACACACACACACACACACACACACACACACACACACACACACACACACACACACACACACACACACACACA
>JBAJHX010000036.1:16442064-16476589 GCA_037176925.1 Amniataba percoides
GGCGACCGATGAGTTACAGACACCGCGGTGACAGAAGAGGAAATCGGGGTGAGGGGTGTAGATGGATTTACTAGTAAACAGAGCAGTGGGTGCTTCATTTGAGGCAACGTGTGTGGCAGTAAACAAGACATTTGTTTCATGTGAGAACACCGAATAACACACTCTAGCATGCAAGCCCATATATAAAAGATGTATAAGCAGGACAAGATGCTGACACGGGCAACAAACTTCAGTGGCAGAGTGCCAAAGTCTTTGTTTACCCTGATTCAGCAAATAGAAGCTCAATAATGTGTCACTTGGAGAAATCAGTGAAAATGCAAAGGGTGTCTGGCTTGCTTTTTATTTTCTGTATCAGGAAAATAATCTCTCAATCATTTGATAATCAGTGGAAACTTGCAGGAACCCTGAAGCATCTTTGTTTATCTTAGTCATTGAGTTTCCCATTTCATAAAGTTATGTGTGCTAATGTTGAGATTAAATGGTAACTTTGACCTGAGAAAGATAAATTGGACAGTTTGACTGACTGAAGACACTGATAGTTTTAAATTAAGCAAATTCTTTGTTCCATTTCGATTTAGATTGGTACTGAAGTCAACAGGTGCACAGTGGTTTGTTGTGCAGGTAAGTGCATGTGTGTCATGTCATAACTTATACAAGATCCAGATTACTGCTGAAAGTAGGCCACAGGGCCCAAAGGCACACCTTTGGTGTGATACTGTATGTGTCAGCAGCTGACAATAACATGCTTGGAAATACGACCTTTTCCAAACAAAACACTCCTTTCTTCAGACTTTCTTCAGCTATCCTAACTTCTAACCAAACCCTGCACTGCTGTGGAGAAAAATGTGTTTGATTCCTGGGGATACTAAAATAAAATAAAAACCAAGGCATGAATCATAATGACTGCAGATCTGTGAAAATACCTCACATGCAACCTGTTTGTGAGAGAATATTTCACAACAATCGCTGAATTCCTCTGTGACAGAAATAACTCTCAGAGTTTAAAAACTGGGGGACAGAGAGTCTGTAATTCCCAAACTCTATTCCCACAGCCGCCGGTATTCTCACAAGCCTTCACCACTAACACAGACAGGAAATCAGCAGCTCACTGTCCTTGCTGCTCTCATACAGCGGCTCAGTGAAAAATGTGCCCATCAAAACCACGCTGGGTGTTGAAACAACATTCTCAGGCTGTGGAAAAAGACTGACGTGATCTCTGATTGAATATTTATAAAAGGGATCAGCGAATACAGGAAATACTGGGACAGTTTTTAACCTATTTTTGTCTGAATAAGTGGACTCTGTTTCTATACAGTCAGATTTCCCTTCACAATACCTCAAAAGAGCTGAAGATGTCACTTGATTTATTTGAATTCTTGAATTTGTTTTACCCAATCAAGGATTTATATACCAGATACAGATTTCAATGAAAAAAAAGTTTTAAAAAAAGTGAAATTATTTTTTCTTTTAGTTTTGGTATAGGCCATTGATTAAGGCTAAACAGTCAAAATACTCAGCTCAGCATCCACCATGAAATAAAATCTGCTGTGTTTGTACAGAGATTATTGCATCATATGTTTTCATGACAGCACTGGCACTACCTTGCGTGACAGTGCCAAATAGTTGTGGTTTACTAAGGCACTGCTTCCTCCTCTCGTGATTTCCATTTAAGTCTTGCAACAAGTTCTGCAAACGACTGCCTCCATGTGTTTCCTGGTGGCATGAGAATAGATGATTACTCGGTTTTCGATTGTGTGTCAAAAAGCATCCTGTTAATAAAGGTTCAGTGCAGTTATGTTTGGTGAGAGGGTGTGGTGCAGTGCTTTGAGCTAACATGCTCACCATGCTCACGTTCATGTTGCTGACATTGGCTCATTAGCACAAAACACAGCTGAGTCTGACAGGAACATCATCGGGTTAGTCATTAGTGGTGGACTGACTGTCACTGCACTGATAAGATTGGCACAAATGTGAAAGAGAGTGCATGATATTGATTAATATGTGTATTCTACATATTGTACAGGATTAATTTGATGTATTTTCATATATTCACGTCAACTAGTTTGAGAAATTTTGTTGACTTCTCCGTTGGAGCGGTGATACTGGTACTTTTATTCTATACTGTTGTCATTTTTCCAGATGATTTATTAATAAGTGGCACCACATCGATTCGGTCATTCAGTCAGGGTCAGTTTTTATCTATCCAAAAGAGGAGCAGTCAAAGTGTAAAATCTACATGTTGAAAAATGACTTGACAGTTTTGTCTCATCGCAGAAGATATGAAGAAGCAAGAAATGGACAAGAAATTATCAGAAGCCCTGTGGGGAAAAACCTTTGAGCCCATAAATAGAGAAAGAAATAAACAGCCTTCGAGCCGGGAGATAAGCCGCTTTTCAGTAAATCCTAATGAAAAGGGAGCCATGGGGAAAAAAAAAATCTGTGAGATTAGGGGACAGAACAGAGTGTCCTACATCACCATCCTGACTGGTTAAAAGGCCGAGATATAGACAGCAGTAACAAACCTATGAACTTAACAGATGTATGTTTAACTTTTATTGCACTTTTACTTATTTATTTTTTAGGCATGGTAGGTCTACTATGGCCCATAAAATAAACCAAAAAACAAGATAAATGTTATCATGACTGAAAAATGACTTTGAGTTACTGGAAGGGCTTTTTATGAGTAAAAGTCTGTTTTAAAGATTGCAGGTTTCATGCTGCAGCAGATAAAAGCTGATTGCCCTGCAGGGCGGGGGTGTCTGGGATGTGAGAGACACTGTGTTCTCTGCAGTCTGCACGTTTGATGCCAGTCACAACAGCGGCCCCCCCAGACAGAGGCCACCCCGGTGTGAACCTCCACCCAGCACATGCTCCAGCCGGGCACGTGCACCCTGACCGTCTCCTCCGCCTGACTCTGCCAGGGATGCTGAGATGTGACTCCATGTGGTCTGTGCATGCAAATAGGACACTCATGCTTGGACATTTTGTGTGCTTAATAGATTTTCTGGAGGAGGTCTGGACAGGGCAGAGGTTTAAAATCGTCACACGTGCCTCCCAATATGCTGCTTTACATGCCACATGAATAAAACACTAATATGATATATTGATAATATGTCTCCATCACAATCTTGTCGTATACATTCTTTATACAGCAGACAGAGCTGCGTTAAGCTAATCTGAGCTGTTTGTCGGACAGTCTGACAGTTTTGGAAACCTTTCTCTAAATTGCAGGATCTTTGTTTGACCATGTCTTTATGAGGATCAATCAGTCAGGCCGGACCACACGTCGGCCACACAAACGGATTCTTCTGACATTTCCTCAGATGCTGTCCTGTCAGCACTTTTTGTGATTCAGTTTTTCTTTCTCAAAGTTGCCATCAATATATTGCGAATTAACACTAAAATGGGGCTGAGAAATGTCCAGATGGATCAGTAAAGAAACCCCACACTGAGAAAATACTCACAAAAACAAAGCAGCCTGTGGAGAGGAAAACATTTGATTTGTGACAAGCAAACTTAAATAAACTGAAAATTCAAAGGTCAGTTAAAATTAGTGCAAATAATACTCTTATTGTTGTCAGGTGGATGTAGTCTAACTTCACATTTTCCACTTTTTGTTGTCTTCTTTAATCAGCAGCAGCAGCAGCCCACTTATATGAACTTTGTTGGTTATGGTTATATGTCAATGAATGATCATCAGTTTGATTTAAAATGACAAAACAGGGGCCTCAAATACTCACAGATGAGGATTACAAGATTTCCCTGAATGCCGATGATGAGTTTGTTTAAGTCAAGACAATATTTCATTTAAAAAAGCACACAAAGTAAACATATTTTTAAATTAAAGCAAAGTTAATCTTTATTGAACTCAAAGCAGTGGCAAAACAGAATATATGGTCACACACAAACTATATATGTTCACATTGGCTCAAACACTTCATCCCCCATGAGAAGGGGTATGTACATACATACACATTTATATATATACATACATACATACAGTACTTTCTGACTGAAAATAAGAGCTGCTTCACAAGATGAGCAGCCCCTTAAAAGTGCCAGTATGCTTCTCATGAAGATTTCAGCTGAATCAGTTTAAATATCTAAAACAATATCTAACTTGATTATTATACAGCCTATCAAGAATAAAATCACATTCAACATACAAGATGGAAAAGCCAACAGTCAGCTGAGAATGAGCTTCACAGTTTGTCTCTTGTTCACACCTGCAGCACCGAATTCCACCCATTCCTGAATAATTGTTTTCCTTTTTCAAACTAAAAAACGCCATCACAAACATCCAATCTACAGAACTGGACTTTGTTTTGACTGAGGCCGCCTCTCTCGTGGGCGCGATCTCGTGCCCCTTTGTGATTATTAGTTAGACGTTAAAACAGAACAACATAAAGGGGAATGGAGCCCCCACTTCTGTCCAAAACAAAGATCCTCCTCACCAACATTCCCCACCAATGACCTTATTCTCCCCCCGTGCTTTTGTCTCTGTGGCTCAGAACCAGGCCGATTTCTGTGACGCATCACCGGTTAGCCAATCGGTGCCCTTCGTTAGGGGTTGTGTCCCGAGCCTACCATCCCTGAGATGGCAAAAGGAGATTTTTGCCCAGTGATGTGAGAGTGTGGACGTGACGGGGAGGGCGAAGGGGAGGAGCTTGTGGCGTGGGCAGCTGTGGCACGTGGCGCCCAACGAGGCCTCAGCCTGTCGCGGAGCATCACATCAGAGAGTGAGCAGGCATGCGCACTTTTCCAAACTCCACGCCCTGCAAGAGAAAGGGAGGACGTGCAGAGAAGCGGCCGCCAATCCGCCTCAAACCTGTCTTGTGTGGCAAGGGGGACCATGGGAATCAAGCGCAGCAACATCAGGAAATGAGTGCTGTTTTTTTTCTGAGCAACACGTCAAGTTCTCTCACACTGACTGATGTTCGCAGCATTATTGAGGGAAATGCAAATCTATATAAAAAAAGAAATACTTTGAATACTTTGAGGTGACAAAAATGGCGGCCACTAATGACGAGCCCTGAAAACTGGTTTCACTGCACTTCATATTTGTCCCTTATCCTGTCCTCCAGAGAAGCATCGGCTGAAATGTTCCCGGATACCTTCGAACATCGACTTACTTGAGCTTTAATTTCGAGCATGTCTTCAACTGTCCCTGTTAACACACACCTTCTTTTCCTCAATGCACCAAGTGACAGAAAACTCTTTATACCTCAACTCCTCACTTGCCTTTTATTGCACAGGCCTCTAAGACGGACTCTCTTGCAAAGCCTCCTTACACAGCTGCAGAGGGTACACTAGAACATGGAGGGAGAAAAAAAAAAAAAAACAAGAACATGCCACCTCACTTTCGGAGAGACATAACGTGTGGCTCAGCCTGACCTCTTCCTGTTGCGTGCAAATGACACCATAGATCCTCTGATACAGGAAATACTCTGCAGCTTCCAGTGCCAACGCAGGAACCGCTCAACTCGCCGACTGGTTTCATTCGGGCTGCGACTGAATTTGATTCAGAGTCGGCTTTCAAGATAACTGTCATGCTCACTGAAACAGCCACTGTACAGCACATTCAAAATATTCACAGCTTTATTAAATCAATACAAAATAAAGTAATACATTCATTCATGAATAAAAACAAGACAGACTCATGAACTTTGTTTTGATTAAAAAGTCTGCACACCCATGCAACGTTCAGTAAAGTTAAATGTTTGCATTGACATGTAGTAGACGTTGCGGGAAAGGTTCTTAACCAAGGTAGTCGTACATCTTATTAACAGGACTTCAATATAGAGTGAGATCACAAAAAAAAAACACCATAGAAAAGGAAGTTAGTTACAAGTCCCTTTGCAGATCTATTGTAGTATTTGTAACTGTCTCTGCACTTTTGTGCAAATATTCACTGAATATCAGACACCTGACAGACATATTTCACAAGTATTTATTGTATAGTGACTATTTGTGAACACAGCGCCTGATCTGTTCATAATGCTCGTGAAGGTTTTCTCACGATGGGGGGGAAAAAAAAAAAAAAAAAAAAGGGATAAAGCTAACTTTTCTTCCCCTTCAATGTTCTGAGTCTGCCATCACTTTGTTACAACTTACATCAAGTGCAGTCAGCTTTCCCTTTAAGGGCATTACTGTTCATATCATTTAACTCCATCAGTACAGGCTTTGAAATTCACAGTTTTTTAAAGCATTCACCTCTTTTTTGTAGCTAAGAACAGTAATGACAGCATCCTGCAAGCATGTACTTCTGTAACAACTAATGGTCAGACCCAGATGGCATGCCGATGGTTTTGATCACCCACCCAAACCAGTCCATAAAAACCCAGGGGGCCATCCCCACAAACCCTCTCACGATCCCAACAACACAAAGCACAGAAAACACTTTGAAGCAGCCCTGAAATCTCTGCGCACGGTGAGAGAGGGATCCCCGAAATTCAGTGTCTGAGTGTGAATATGACTGTGAGGTGAGAAAAGTGCGGTCCTGGAAGACACTGCTGTGTCTCTGCTACTGCCCCCCCTCGCTCCACCTCCTTCACTTCTCATTGGTTCGTCCGTTATCTCCGCCATCAGAGTAGTCGAGTCTCTTTAGGGGTTGGGCTGGGCCTGGACCTTCTCCGTCATCTGTTTGGCACTGTAGTAGGACAAACTCAGGCCCATGATGGCCAGCATCATGGCTATCTGGTTGACGGTGCGGTCTTGGGGCTGCATCTGCACCTCTCCTGCAACTTGCCTCTGCAGAAATAAACAAACAAAAAAAACAAACAGGAAAAAAAAGGTCAGAGGTCAGCCAGGAGTGGAAACAATGAGCCATTGACGAAAATGCCTCTCTGGTCAACAAAGGTGCTCGAGCCTGATTCGTCAAAGCCGGAGAAAAAGCAAACATTCACCAAATATTTCTTCCTTAAAAAGCCCAAACGTCAACAGCTTCAGTTCTTCAGCACTCTGCCGCGTGACCAGACGAGTCGCCATTAAATATTAAGGGGGCGGGAGAATTTAGCAAAAGGGGAACACAATGTCCTGTGCACCCAGACCCAATCAAACGACTGCCTACAGCAAATCATGCCCACTGTATGCTCTTTCTAAATGTACAGCTCCTCCTTACCCCTGCAGGGCCTTGAGCACAGAGTGAGCAATATCAGCTCAGGAATGTGAGATAGTCCCAAACTTCCCCCCAGTTCATTTAAAGAAAGTTTTCATACCCAAACTACACTTGGTAATGAAACTCAAGGTTAGTGTTAAAGGTATTTTTCTTTTTAACACATTCTGATTTTAGGTTATTTTTATAGATAGTCATTGATAATTTAACAGTCTTTGAACCCAATTGACTTTTCCAAGAGAAATGAGACTGTACTGCCTCAATGCAAATGAATGCAAAACAACATACAAAAAGGCAGAACTGGATGCTGAAACTGTTTAAATTTTCACGCATACAAAATTTGACATCAACTTCAGTTTAGTCTGCTTAAGAGCGCTCCCTCAGCCTTTGCCTGCCTGGTCCGCGCAGTGTAGCGTCTGTGTGAATTTGTCTGCAGAAGCACAATATCCAGCACAAACATTTAATGCCATGGGGAGTCCCACGCATGCTGTCCCACTACAACTACGCAGCATCAACAAAAGAAAAAATTACAGTCCCGCCAAAGTGTTAGATCTTATGTGACAGTCAGTCACTTCTCTCCGGTCTGTTAGGCTTTGGACTCATATGGGGGCCGAGCTTTTGTTTCCAAATTAGTGTAAATATGCGGACAACGACTGTACTTAATGGTCGCGACATATGGAGGGTGACTAGGGAGCAGAGTGTTATGATGACTGCTGGACGAACAAAAGAAATGAGAGGAAATAATATCACAGTGATTAGTGTCACCCCCAATTATAATCGACGATGAAAGCAGATTGTGGGTCCCGGTCTGAAAGCTGCTCTGATTAGAACCACTGTTAATGCCCGTATAAGCAAAGGATAATGATAAACTGATGACGACAAGTTGACAGAAAGAAAGAAAAAGTTGACATAAAAACCAAAAGGGGCTCGAAATTAAGAGCTCGGGGTTCGCTGGTGTTCGTACCTGCAGGAGGCGAAAGTATCCAGGAGTCAGCCTGCCCAGTCTGATGATCATGTCTGCTGGTTTGATGATGTGAGGTGGCTTGAAACGGAGGGACGAGCTGCGGCGGCTCTCACGATCTGCGAAACAAACGAGAGAAATTTGTTGAAATCGCCGCACAGCGACCCGACAAAAGAATAAAGTAACACACATAGAAACACATTCAGAGAACTAAAATGTCTACCAGAAGTGACGCATCTCAAAAATGTATAATACACGTAAAAGCAGATCTACTATCTCTAGTTCTGCCTGGAGGGAGACAGATCCAGGCATTACTCAATTTTTATAGAGGCTTTTGATAAAAATCAGTTTTGCTGAGTTTTTGAAAAGCTTTCCTGCTGGAAAAAAAGGAAGAGAACATTGCCGTTGACGTGCAAATAAACCATCTGATCCGGACATGAGGAAGGAACAACTCTCGCCTGCAGCCATGGCGCTAAACTTGTGTGCGGATGTAATATAAACGTACATGTGTCGGTCTCAGACGTCTCGCATCTGGAATTATTTTAGATCTGACCTACTTGCCAACATTTTTAACCCGAATGCCCTCTTTTATTCAATTATGTCTGAACCAAAGTGACAGAGTCTCCATTCATGCTGCGTCATAAACTCACGCAGCAAAGAAAAAGACAATTTCAATCATTCATCATGGACAATCTCAAAAGTAATCGGTAAAGAATGTGGCGTTTCACATAACTGTGTTGGACACCAGATGCTGATAATGAACCAAAAGGACAGCGCATAGAGGGACCGACTTCCATCCAATGATGACTTGAGAACAAAAAGTACCCAACGATCAGGAACAGAGATTTTACATTTTCTACCTGTGCAACCTGAACCCTCGTTTCTGGTGCAAGGATGGGAAAAGGGTTCATCTCTAAAAAAGGCGTTCCAGATGTAACAGAGGAGGTTGCACATTACAAAACAAATATCTAGGTGTGAGCTACGTAGTCAGTGAGAGAAGTCAACTTTTTAGCTGCACTGATAAATGCATTTGGGATCAAGGAACTGGGGAAGGTGAAGAGGAGGACTGAAGCAGGTAAAACATATGTGAAGCATCAACGTGCCGACCTGGATGGAGTTACACCCCTTAAGAGTAAAAGAAATGTAATCCAAGCTCTCAAAGTTGCTCCTTGGGTGAAAAGTTCTGAGAAAAACAATCACTTTGGAGTCTTCACCTTCCAGAGGACCTCCGATGGCAGGAAAGAGCCAGAAAACTGACCAGTGGGAGCCTCCACCTCCCAGCCACGCTGAAAGTCCTAACAGATGCCAAACAAGCTGATGAACTCCAACTACTGAGAGAGCTTCTGTGCTGCGCTCCGCCTTTTAATACAGCTCCGCTCTTGCCCAACCAGCTCTGCGGGCTCGCCTGCAACACACGCCCACTCCCGAACGCATACAGTCGAAACGCGTTACTCTCAGCTGGTCGCTTCCCCAGAAACACACCCCTTCCTTCCCACCTCCTTCCAAAATGAGGAAAACCCCTTTTGAGAGCTGTCAGATATGATTTGTTCATTTTGTCAACTCAAGGTGGATCGGGGGGGAAACAAACGGTGCAGTGTGGTGGAGTTCCTGAAGCAGCGCACATCGTAAGTGTAGGGTTTCATAACCAGCATGATGTGAGCATTTGATCTCAGACGGGAGTAAAAATTAAATGTCATAGACCTCCGAACTGCCCACCAAGAACCTAAACCAAATTAGGAACTATGAATATTAGTTATAAATATAATCGAAATCTAAATATTGATTTGTCATTGTTGCATGTTTTAAGTGCTCCAATTGTCCCGTGTTACATAATCTGTTTCCATATGACTGAACAAATAGTCGCAGTTACTCTCCGGGGATCTTTGACCAATCAAGACAGGCCCACGTTTACATCGTGCAATTTGAGTTTTGAATTTGAGTTACACATGGACTTAAGCAATTTCAGAGTCATCTGCTTGCAAATTGCAGTTAACATACAGCATCACACAGAGGTGTTGTCTACTTCCTGCACTGAAGAGTTTGATACACATAGGCAGATACAAGTCACGCTTTGAACCAACACCACAAGAATTTGGCTCAGACTCAAAACTGTGAGGACTAATTAGCCTCTGATCCACACAAACAAAAAGATGTATAAGGCTGTGGATTTCATTGTCAAACAAGAAACAAATAAGTCATATAGTAAGCTCATTATTGGAAGTCTTGAGAAGATTTAAGAAATTAAGTGAGGGCTTTGCACATGACTCCAAGCAAGATATTACAGTAGGTGCCATAATCTCTCCTAGTCATTTTTCGGTGGTTTTATACCTGCCTTTCTGCATTTGTGGGAGCATAAAGCAGCTTACAGTGGTTACCTGAGGCTTATTAAAACCATTTCCCTACAGACAAATATAAAAGCACTTAGCTGCTGAGTAATGTGTGAGCGGCTTTCATTTGGAAACTTACACTTCTGTGACAAACAGGTTGTTCTAATACAAGCTTCCAACTGTGTGAATAGATAAAAAAAAAAAAAAAAAATCTATTGCCCAGCTTTGCTTAAAAGAAGCAGTCCACTGAATTTACACTTTAGTTTATTCTTCATAAAATGACTGGTATTAGGTCTTGTAGTTTTATATGGAGATTTACAAAGTTTGTAAACTTGATGAGGTTTAGGTTGAAGACTTGGGGCACAGACACCGTCCATGCAAGTACTTCAATGCATCGAGCTATGCAAGATGGATTTCATTTGAAGGTGTGTTCTGGAATATATATTAATGCAGGTGCAAGCTGTAGACGGAGCATTGCGAGGGGTGGAGATTGGGGGGGTGGGGCTATACCACAAAACAAAAAGCCCATTCTCTGGTTGCACAAAACAACCTTGACTGACCAGATCGACAAACCTTTGGGAGAACATGTATGTTTGCATGAGCAGATTTATGACTCGGGCCTCCTCATTTGAGACAGAAATGCAGTTGACAAGTGCTCGTATACGATTGTGGTCATGGAAACACGCCACAGAGGAGCCCTGGAGGACTGAGGACAAAGGAGCTCACTTTGAGGGTCATGTTCAGGCTGTCTGGGTCTGTTTTTGGGGTATATGTGAGACTTGTTGGTCAGTATCGCACCAGTGCTGTTGCATATCATACGACCCTGAAGCTTTGTGTGTAGATGGGACAATAATAAATAGTCACATGTCTGAAAGCAGAAAATCCTTTCTGGCAGCTGAGTCAGTGTTAAGGAGTCGTTCACTACACGCTTCAGTAGGAGTCCAAGTGAATCACCTGTGAACTATGGAGGTTTATCAGACATGAAAGCAGGAAGGCGTTTCCCCATTTGTGCATCTCTTGTGACCACATTTCATAATACCAGCTGTGTGCTGACTTGATGAGTGGCTTTTGTGGAAGCCTGGAAGGCAATGCTGACACTAAACAGAGGGATTGTATGCCAACACACGTAGGAGTGACATTTGCTTTCAGGCAAAACTACTATCCACTCATCTAGAAACAACAGCGCTTGTGTATTTTTCAGTCACATAAAAGTGATCTGGAGTTGATTTCCTTTCCATCAGGAGAGACTGTGCAGTTCATTTAGTTAGCTGAGGCCAGTCAGCATTGGGCTACATGAGCACCCTAAACATTTATTTGGTACATCGTGTACTCAACCCCCAACAGCCAATGAAATACAAGCAGCACTCCTTTTGCTCTCCTCTTGGTCCCGCCTCCCTCTTATTCTTTGACACCCCTCTGCTGCCCATCACCCTGCAGCTGGGGATCTCCCGTGTCTGAGCGCGGACAGCGGCCCTGTGAAAGACAGAGGCATCACCGGCTGCAGCGGAGCTGTTGCCAGGCGAGACTACGTGTGGCGGCCTTCCCTCCCCCCGCTGTCTGCACACCCTCCACATTCATGACTGTGGCATGTAGATGCGTGACTGTTGCTATGGTTTTTCTGTGTCATGAAGGTGGTGTGGTTGTGTGATTTTTGTGATGCGATACCATAACATGCAACACTGATCACACTCACAAAACCATAAATCAAACACTGAGACACAATTTGACTCAATTCCAAACATCTGTCATCATCCTCCACCATTTAGTTCACAAGGATTGTCAAAGTGGTAAAAAAAAAAAAAAAAAAAAAAAAAAGAAGAGAGAGTTCAACGGGTTCACATGAAGACACCGAGGGAACAGACTCACAGAGGCTGCTTTCTCAATTAGGCCTCGTCAAACATTAAAGGGGTCACAATTCTTCACTTCAAAGCACGTGTTTGTGTGCATGCGTTATTTTTTTCCATAAGTGGCAGACATACTCAGGGTGTCCGTGACAATGACACAGAAGACAGGGCCTCCATTTTGGGCCCCTGCTGTGAACCGGTGACAGAGCCAACATGGCCGCCCCAAAGAGAGAAACAAAAAAAAGTTGCATTTCTGAGAGTAACACGTTGAGGAAAGGAGCTTTTATGTGAGATAAACGAGCCACATCTCACACTTCTTAACTGACATTGAGCTAAGCCCTTTGTGACCCCCCTCCACACACACACACACACACACACTCATCAAAAGCCACTCAATGAGCCGACACATGGGTGTAAATCTAATCAAAGGGGGTAAAAGTGATACACAGGTTCGGGGTGTTAACCCAGCCTGCAATGTGCAGACAACACAGCACAAGCAAGAAATGTCTTAATGTCAATTGGAAAAAAAAAATTAAAAAAAAGGAATCAGATATCAAAAACTTTAATCCAAACTGTATTAAAATTTAAAAAATTAAATTGATTCAAAATTCACCTCTCTCTTTCCACACCTGACCTCAAACTGGCTGCACTTCCAAGAAAACAGCACTAAAGGAGAGCGGCAGTGTGTTTCAGCACTGCAAGCAGCCAGAGTACAAAATGTACAGATGACACGCCTCAGGCACAGAGACAAAGGTCCGACTGACAGAACACACAAATAACAGACAACTAACATGTGTCAAGTTCCCTGGGTGCAAAAAGCAGGAAAAAAGCAAGAAAAGGTGATTTGGGGGGAAATTCAGCTCAAACAATGAACACCAGCAACACTCACACAAAGACAGCAACAACTCAGGGAAAAGTGAAGAGAAAAAAAAGAAAGGTGAAATGAATATTTTAGCTTATTCTCTGCCAGCTGCAGGAGACAGCAAAATAAACCATTAAAGCATTTTTTCTGACCACATGTCAATCAAACTTTATTGAGCTGAACTCAATAAAGGTTGTCTCAGTGATTTCACAAAACAGCTCCTGGGTCCTTTTACCCTTTAAAAAAACCCGAATCATTTTAAATGTCAACAACTTAAACATTACACTTTCACTTTAAAAGCAAAATAACAAAACTCTGCAAGATTGAAATAAAAAACTAAAAAAAGAGAGAGAGCTCACCACAATCAACATTAACAACCACAACGACCGCAAACATTTGATGGCAACAAAAAAATTAATCAAATAAATAAATGCTCAACATCCTCAAACTCAAAATGAGTTTAGTTCACAGACAGATTGCAGCAGAGAGCCCTTCTTCTTATTCTGAGCAGCTGCAACCGCTCAGGTTTGTCTGTTTCTTTCTTTCTTTCTTTTCTTACTTTGTTGCCTCACTTTGTCACACAGTCGCTCTTACCTGTGCCGGCCTGTTCCGGGGGGGGTGTTGGTGGTGTTGGTGTTGTGGGGGGGTGTGGACGGTCTCGGGTCCGGTGTGTGATAGTACACTGTGTTCACGATGTAAAGTCTTTATAGGAGGCCTGGACGCGGTCTATATGAACTGAGAGGGGGGTGGGGCACCGCGAGCCCCGCTGCACACACAACGCATGTAAACCGGCATGAGACACACACGGACCCCTACATCCGGGAGGAATGAGCTCGTCCACTTTTTTTTTTTCCCCCTGCGTTCACATGTTCTGCATGCTGGAACATCATGTATCATGCCTTTGTCACATACGGTGAGATACCAACACACTGCCAGCACGTGTTGTTTATTGTGTGCAGAAGAACAAGAATAGTGAAAAAAAATTAATCACCAGGACTTTGATTTTATTTATTCATTTTATGTTAAATGGTCAAAGACTGTTGTGTTGCTGTCCACACTCCTGGAAGCTGATGCTGCTTCGTTGCAGGTGTGTAAAGGTGTTTGTGTTTTGTTTTGTTTTTTTCAGGTTTGAAGTGAAAAAAAATCCATCTTCTGCATCAGTCCAGGCTGGAAATGTTTCTCTAGACTATGCAACCCCGTTTTTCATCCCCATCCGAGCACTCTGAGGATCCAAGTTGATTTATAGATTTAAAAACACTATTTCTTGATCTCAACTTCCAGATTAACGTGCTGTCCTGTAGGCATCCTGATTGGGTGAAAACAACATCTATAAAGTAAGGAGGCATTTCGTCCTTGAAGTTGAAAATGGCAGCTGACAGACCCCCCCCCCCACACACACACATGCACCCTGAGTCCCTGTTCCGGAGCTTTTGATCAAATCATGCTGGTCTTCTCCTCCGCGGGGGCTCAGAAAGAAGAAATGTTTGTCACTTCTCTAGCGCTTCGAGTCATCTGGTTCTTTGCGGTCTTGTTGAAGTATTAAAAAAATGGTGTATCAGAGTCTGTGGTCACCAGGAGCGAAAGTGATATTTAAACCAGACAGGACAACATAAATAAAGAGGAGAGAGGAAACTGTCAAGGTGAGCGCCGTCCATCCTGGCAGTTTGTGGGGTCAGAGGACTCGTTTCTTCCCAGTTTGGAGCAAACCTAAACTGGGCCTGCTTCACATGTAAACACATAGTTTAAATAGGATAGCTGTTATGTAACTTCACATGCGTCCGAGGAGAAACGTGAAACCAGCAAAGATCCTCCACTGTTTTACCCGTAAAACGGTGCAAAATCAGAAAATCGGTGTGTTTCTTTGCGTGGTCAGTCCCAGCATCAGTCTGAAGCAGTCATGTGATCTGAGGGTGTGTGTCCCTGCAGTTTTCAACATATTGATTGATCTGCATGTTATGATCTGTGATGCATCGCCTCCTGCAGCCTGCGTCAACCCCGACATGCTTCTCCTGGTGTCACCTTAAGCCCCCACCCCCACTCCGGTTTTACCACATGTGAGGTAACACAGCAGTCAACTGTGTGTGTGTGTGTGTGTGTGTGTGTGTGTGTGTTGGGGTCAGTGGGTTCGCAGGGATGCCTCTGAGCCCGCTGACCCCAGGGGCTTACAGGCGGGGGTCATTGGGTTCATAGGGAAGCCTGTGAGCTTGCTGATCCCACCCAGCAGCGTGAAGGACGTCTCCACTGTCACCTTGGCAGATGGTTTGTTTTTATGGCTTCCTGTTTTGAGGTTTTAACATGAATATCTGCGTCCGACTTCCCAATAAACCATATTTACATCACACTGTCTACCTCAGAAGTTGGAGTGTGTTCAGTCGACTCGGAAATGTTAAAAGGAGAAATTTTAAGAAGAATACAGCTGAGAAGAACAGAGGACTTGAAAAATAAATTGGCCTGTGATATTCATAACTTTACAGAAACAAGGTGTAACAGGCTCTGACTTTTAAACAAGATTCAGTTTCAAACATCAGAATGTATATGACAGAAAATGACGTCTACAACCAAACTTGAAACACATTTTTAACCTTTAAATAATATTTATAAAAGGTTTTAAGGTTCATTTTAATTGTTAAATAGTTTACAATGGGATGTTCACACACAGAATAACCAGAAACAATACCTACTCACACCTCACTGCTTGATGTGAAGTTAACATTTGACCCATATGTGAACGTTAATGTCACTGTTGATTCTTTACAGGAGCTCAAATGACGTTAATAGGCTATATACATATTTAAAAACTCTCCATCAGCACCCTCAGTGTGGTTAAACGATTCCAAACAAAACGCGTCATGTTTGACCCACTTTCAGGGGCCTGCTGTGTGCGGGAGGAGGGAGACCCCCGCTGGACTCACGCTGTTATCTCTCCTGTGTGCGGTGAAGCAGCACTGCCCCCTGCTGGTCACTTTGAACAGAGACACCTCACTGCGGGACGCTTTAAACTGCAGCTTCGTCGACCTGCTTTCATCTTTTCGAGAGAAACGTGATAATAGTGACCTGTTGGCACACACAGAGCACACACTGAAAAGACCAGGTCATAAAATATTGTGCATCTATGAACTGACCAACAGCACATGGCCAAACTACAAGATTCAAGACTTTGTCATATTACAGAGTAGCTGCTGGCAATGAAGTTCTTGAGTGACAGGCTCCTAAAAAACTATTTTCAAATACATTAAGAAAGAAAAAACACAAAAGCAAAGAAAAAAAAAACTAAATAATAAAATAGAATATAGACCTAATATATAATTTACTAAAGTAAAATATATGACCAAATAGATCATATAAACTAAAATACAGATCATACAAATATGAACACTGATGCATGAGTGGATTCAGATCATTTGAACTCTTCAGCAGTTTGTTCTTTCAGTCCCATCAGTGTAGTTACCACAGTAATGTGTTGTTAACTGTTTCAGTCATTTCCAAATTCATTTAGTTTTTCATCTTAAGTCAACCAGATTCCATTAAAGTACATCCAAAAGCGTTAAGCTGCTCTGTATCACAAAATAGTTCAAATAAAATAGTTTTTAACATGTATCATCCATCATTGTCAATACAGATTCTACATGCTATAGACACGCATACACAGCCTGTAAACGACTCCCTGCTCTGCATATATCCTTATATTCATTATATTAATTTATTTCATTGCAGTGTTTGTGTTTTAGTTCACAGGAACATGTGACTTACCAACAATGAATGTACATCTATTGCCTTTTTTCACCGTTCATCTTTTATTTCTATAAGTTTGTTTCTCTCTTCCTGTAATTGTACTTTGAGAACACTGAACAACTTAAAACCAGTCAGACTGACTCGAAGTACAGAAAAATGAGCAATGAAGCGTGTTTCCTGAAGGGATACCGAAAAAGTCAATGCACATTTCAAACAGCTACCTCACATTTCTCTGATGAGGTTTTACATCACATAAATACAAGCAGAGGAGACATTTTGCAAACCTTTATTCAAGAACATTTAGATCAACCATTGAAGTCAGAAAAGCGTTCTCTTCCTCTAACAGAAACATAAGTTAACTTTTTCATCAGGTTCACGTCATACAATGTTTTTGGGATTTATCAAACTTTTGACCTAATAACGGTATTTTTTATGTGGCATTTTCAATGATTAGATCTGATGTCAACATACAGTGTTTCGAAATATTTGGTAAGCAATTTCATATTAGTTCAACATTAAAATATAGGGGGATAAAAGGCAAAATTCCTATTCTCCCTCAAATTTTAGCTGCCTTATAATGCTTAAAATTAGATTAAAAGTCCAACTTGTTGGATAAAATCTATTACTCAGCAGTTTTTTTTTTTTTTTAAAGGAAAAAACAAAAGAATTAGACAAACTTAAAATGCCACGTCTACAAGTTATGGACGGTAATCATTTTCAAATGGATATGAATGTGACAACAAAGTTCTGTTACATCAAGTGCAAGCCGAAAACAAACCTATAAATGACATTTGTAATATAAAACTTGGTAAAAAATACTTTTTTAAAACTGTACAATCACCAAGTACACAGAGTGAGCACATCGACCGTTATTCATTTGGCTTCAGTGGCTTCAGCCTTGGGCTCCTGGGGAGAGAAAATATGAAAAGCAGCACGTTACATGCGTCCCTTTTTCTGGCAATGTGACAGTACATTCCCTTCTGCTGTGATCATCATGCTACAATTTCCATTTCATCTTATTTTGGGTGTCTGCAAGTCTCATGAGCCTTTCAATTCCAAATAATTTACCAACTTAGTTCTTCTAAGTCATAAAAATGATGGCAAATTGCAGTCAGAGGCATGACGCCATTTATCAACAGATGTGCGCAGCAGAAGTGCACAACGCTTCTAAAACTTTACTCAAGATGTATAACTGGTTACAGTATTGAGGATCAATTATTAAACTTTTACTTAAAAATTAACTCCTTCATATTAATACAGTCAGCTTATCACATTTGCAACATTATTTATAATGTTCTTATCCAGCTGTCACTCTTTAGATATGAAATACTAATTAAAAGCTGTGTGTTCTTCCAGTTTAACCACATTTTCATCATTTTATTAGTTCAACACAAATAACATGCAAAAAAAGGAAGAAAAATTAAGTTGCGCATGATCTGGAGTAGAAGTGGTGTCTTGTGAAAAAACAAACAAACCTCAGCCTTGTTCCCATTTTCAGCTTGTTTGGTCTTCTTTGTTTTGGGTGCTCTCTACAAACAACATGACACTTGATTACTTACAGATTAGGGCTCTCCAGTCAGCTCACAGTCATCACATGATTCACAATAATTAACAGTATCAAATGGACCAAAACATCAAAATTATTTTCAAAAAAAGAAGGTCTTTTCCCGTTTGCCCAGGGACTAGAACTTATTTAGGCTTAATTTCTTCATTTAGCAACTACAGACCACAAATTGACTTCACGTGACATACAGCATACAGAGACGTTCAGTCAGGAGCAGCTTGTGTTATCAATCAGTTTCATACTTTAGGAGCAGCCTTCTTCTTCTCCACTGGTGGAGGTTTAGGTTTCTGCAAAACAAGAAAAAAGACATTTCAAACTGGAGGAGCATCAGCTACATTGAAACATCATGGTATGTTATTAGTTGTATGACCCACTAAATAAATAAATAATTAGTCTCTTTCACATTATGATCACAAAACAAGTATAAGCTTTTAATACATTTATTTAAAAAAGGTAGTAAGTACAAGAAAAGAAAAGAAAGAAAAGCAGCCCTTTATGACTCAATTATAAACTGTTTGTAAAGAGCTTACCCGTGCCAGACGATCAGAGGTTCTCTTTGGCTGTTGAGAAGGAGATAACAATAATAATTTCAGTAATGATCACAGAACAACAATAACTGGGATATTCACAGCCCTAAAGTGGCTTTGACTCATTAAAATTTCTTTTTACAGAGCAAATAAAATATAATTAAAATCTAATTTAACCACATATCTCAAGTATAGTCTACAGAACAAAATCTGAATCATCATCTAAGAATGGGCTGGTGTAATGGACAAAAACAAAGCAAAGTATATCGAATACATTAATTTTTTGGTTATACATACCCCAGCGGGGGCAGCCTTCTGAAAGACAAAAACAAAACGGAAAGACAGCGTTACAATTTGAAGAGGAGAATCATACATGTCATCTCATCACACCACTGGCCTCTGCAGACATGACGGTACACCGGCAGAGAAACAACAAGATGCGCAGACTAATTAAGACGTGCTTCTTCCCGCCCAGATTTGAATTCAAACTGCTGCTGTCACCATGACAGCGGCTTGGCGCCCTGACAGCTTCCTTTGTTTTGTATCACTGCGCGCCGACACACAGCTGGTGAAACTGATAAGATTACTACTCTACTAATCTCTAGTTACCGCCGTGCTAAAGACGGAGGCTAAAACTAAGCTGCACAGATTGCAAAGAAAATTACATTAAAGTTACATTTTCATGAGCAAGCCGCTGGTTTATTTATTTATTTAATCATTTATATTTGTTACAAAATGTCAAATAGCTATTTTAATGAATCCTACGCGCCGCTTCATGAAGCGCAACCGCGACTGTCAAAATGCAAATTAATCTAAATTTACAAACAATAATCATGTGACAAACCATTAAATAATTGTTTTTCAGTTTGCTGACATTCGCTAGTGCAACAAACGCAGTAACACCGTCCCACTTCGACAATTTTGAGCCTTTGTTTAATAAAATCAAACTGATTTAAATATTGAAACGTCTTTGGCTCAATATGAATGAACAAGTCCGGCTTCTCTTATTCAAAACAGACAGAAAAAAATAAATAAAAACACATCCCCTCCCCCAACTCCTTCCTCAAATTTGCAGGCTGCTGAACTTATTTTGACTGTTCAGACACCGTCCCCGCCTCTGAACTGATTTAGTTCATTTAATTGATTTAAAATGTTATTTCGCGTCCGCGTATCCAGCAGCGCTTCTCTGAAGTTTGTTATGAGCCTGTCAACATTTGCTCCCCGTCAGAGAGAAAAAAGACAAACGCTGCCAGAAATCATTTCACGGCGCATTGTCACCGACCGAGCTGTGACGCAGCACGGAGAAAATATAAATATGCACATCATCAGCCGTGTTTAATCAGCTGGGAGACGTTTTTTTTACAACGCTAGAGAGCGTAAACTTGTAATTTTCGACAGCGGGGAGGATGCCTGAGCAGGTCTCTGAGGTCTGCTCCGCCATGGCTGCACCGTCTGTTGAGGATGATGACGTTCCTCTGATGCACAAATAACGGCTGCCTAACGTTCAACTCTGCTGCATGCAACCGATTTTTTAACGTAGAAAACGCAGAATAAATATATTAAAATAAATACAAAACTTACCTGCGATTTAACCATGTTGTTGGCAGGGATTTGACAGTCAGCTGACCGAAATAAAATCGTCAAAATGTGCTTTTTCTCTCGGAGGGCAGAGGGACGACGGTCGGGCGGTTGCAGAGTAAAATGGCGAATGTATAAAGCTAACGAATGTTTTTGTAGTTTATACGCTGAAATATAAGAACGAAACCGGTTTGAACCAGTTCTGCGTTTCCGCGTCTGTCATTGGATGCAAATCGATCACGTGGTCACGTGTCGCCACCCACCTGTTAAAAGAGGCAGGAAGCAGCCAGAGAGGTATCGATCAGGGCCTGCAGGGGGCGCTGTCTCTAATTGATTAAGGTAGTGATCGGGAAAAGAAGGCAAGTCACAAGACACCTCTAAAAAGAGTTAAATAATAATTGAAGGTCCAGTTCACTGCACTTCTTTCACACTGTTCACCAGACTAAGTCAACTTTGGTATAATGGCACTGCAATAATGTAACTAAGTGCATTTACTCATGTACTGTATAATGCATTAGTAATACCCCAATCATAACATTGATACTCTAAATTGAACTATTTTATAGTGCTTTTAACTTTTGACACATTTTTTGCAACTAAAAACATGCTTTTACTAGTAATAGAGTATCTCTCTTCTCATTGTATTGTGACTCTTCCAGATGATACTGGATATTCAAAGATGTCTTACATGTCAGTAGAACAAGAGGATGCAGTGTGGACTGATTTTCACAAGGAAGAGGTAAAACTGAAGATTAATTAGATGATTGGAAAAATATTGCTGCCTCTGGTTTCAGTTCAAGGTTGTTATTGCAGCGACAGGAGAGACATGGTCAGAGGATGATGACCAGATTGAACAATATCTTCATCTCTTTTTTTTTTCTTGTCAAGTACTTGAAATTTAACGTAAAGCTTGGGCTGTTTTTTGTTTTTAAGTAGTAACGCTGCAGAAGCCAATAAACATAGCTGAAACAAATGTTTCTTTGCATTTGTTTGCTGACTGCGAGTCATAGATGACCCATCCCCGACACTGTAATATGTACATTACAACTCCTAAATACATATTTGTGTTCAACAAAATAACAACTATACACTATAATAATTAAAAATGTGCTATAAATGTTTTAACTTAAACGGCATATTGACCAGTAGCGGAGGGCTCCAACTGACCACAACAGTTAATAGTAGAAATTAAATATTTAGTTCAAATGGCTCTACGGGCTGAGAGCTTTCCAGTTATAGAAAGATCTCTGTGATCTAATGGGAAACCAAACACAGTAACTGCTAGAAGTTACTGTGAGAAGCCATTTACAGTGTCACTTATGAAAGTGATATTTTCATGCTGCACAAGTTAATGATGAATATATTAAAAGCCAGATGAAGGAAAGAAGTGGGGCGACTGATCAAAGACAGCCATAACATTCACATGTGGCATGTAAGTACAAAGGAGGTGAGAATATCATTTAATTATATCTGACGTACAATAATCACTTTATTCTGTTAAGAAAGCTGGTCAAAATCTAGTTATGTCAGTAACATCACACTCAACAAACGACACGTTCTTCGAGCCTTGACAAATACGCAAAACTGGACTGGATTCATATTAATCACAGGATCTCTGGCTCTCACTCATATAATTTGACCCTCCAGTCAATGGCATGCATTTGACACACAATTTGCACAATTATTTAACTACATCTTGACCAGGTGTTTCCACGTATTAGACTTTTTTAATCTACAATCATAAATATCAATTATTTCTACAGCCCCATAGGGGTAAAATTACCCTCTCATCTTGTACAAATCGGCAGCATATTGAAACCATTCCTAGCTACTGTTCACTCTTCCCTTTTCCACAGAAGCCCTTTTGGGAAGAGGACAAGAGAGGCGTCTATCCCCACTTCAGCACGGGGGCTGCACTTTGGGAGTCTTTCTAGGCCAACACCATTTCGCTACATAAGTCTTTAAAGAAAGAGTCTCTCTTGTGCTTCAGTGCTTTTAGGAAGTCCTGAATTCGTTCTTCCCGGCAGGCAGTGTAGTGCTGCAGTGCTTCTTGTCTTCTCTGGGCGTCGGCAGGCTTTCCATTCCCATGATGCTGCAGGTGCTCTGCTACACATTCACGATCCGCCTCCAGCTGCTGCGAGGCCTGATGCTCACGATAGAGGTCTCTCGCTTTCTAAAACACAACACACATTCAAACTCTAATTAGTAAGGCATAAGTAAGACTTACTTTAATTGCCTGTTTAGTAAACATGCGCTGGTCTGTTTTGTTGATGATAATGTAGATGTATATTGAAATCAAAATACTTTAACAGTTCACGTGTGTTCCTACAAAGTTCCTACAACTTTTCCAAAGTACTTTTCAAGCATTTTCATGATGCATTTTATTACACTTTTCCAGCATCTTACAACTGTGGCGAATCACACTCCGAGGAATTAAATTCTCTCCAACTTATATTATTTCCTTCTCTTAAAAGCTAACTATTCAGTCAGTTAGCGATTTATTAGATAAATGCAATTAAAAGTTCAAGCAGTTTCAAGGATTTTTCAGACCCTGAACACACCACATTAAAATTCAAGCATTCTGAAGGATTTCTAGCACCCATATGAATCCCATTAAATAGCTACACAAACTTATTATGTTGAATACCAATCAGGAAATTCTTCATAGAGATCCCACAGTGACCGTTTTTTTTGTCAGTTTTTGCATCAATATATAAAACTACTGTATGCTTTAGTGTTGGCTGCCTAAATCTGTAGTGCATCACTTGTAAACAATTAAATGCTTTTAATTGGGGTTGAGTGCTGAGTTCATGTGTTGACATAAAGCAAAGAGGAAAGCTGGATTGGCAGACGGGGTGTCTCATCCACACTGGCTGAAATGACACCTGTCAGGTTATTTGCTTTATTACACTGAGAGGACAGAAGCGGAATCAATACCTTTAGCAGAGTCACAAAAAAAGCTACCCTTAGGACATCTCCTAAAGCTATATTTACTGCAAGACTACTTCTCACATTTTATTGTTATTTTGCCCCATATTCCCTTTCCAATGCATAGTGTCCCATAGTGGTCACAACAAAACAAAATACTGTCTCAATATTACCTGGATGGATTTGTGACTTAATTGATATTGGAGAATGGCTTCACACAGGTTCCAGAAGGAGTACTCCGGCCACAGAACAGACTGAAAGACTAGACAGGAGTGGGAAGTCTGCAGGAAGACACGAGGATAAGTGAAAAGTCTCAGACTCAGCTGTCAACTGTTTAACAACAAAAACAAAGTGGTTATTACTGTGTCATATTTTACAGCCCTAAGTTGGTGGATAGTACTGATATAACTAAACAGGATGTTTGCATTTCTAAGAGAAGTGCTATTGTCTCAGTGATACGTATAATTCATATTAAATGTACAATAAAACATAATACCCTGTATTTGGTACAGTACAGGGCTCAGGTAAGGTAATAAGAGTGTCATAGGTGACATGGCTTTAAAAAAAGAAGCCTTTATAAAAAAATCTAATTTGTATTGGCAGACACCAGTGGTCCTTTTCATCTTGGCTGCTACATTACAGAGAAAGACAATGTCATTCCGAATGTGATTGTTCCTAAACACATAAATACTGATGATCACACAAAGTCCTGCTGGGAAACAAACAGCTGACTTAAACACAGGCATCAAAAACAACTTCGAGGCAAGGTCTGTATAGCCTCTTTAAAGTCTTGTTTGGAGGAGAATGCTTTAAGCAACTTAACCTGACATACAAATCTAACTGCTGAGGGTTACAGCTTTAAGACACTGTGCCTGTTTCACACACAAAAGAAATTATATCACTCATTACTCATTTCCAAACACTCAACCAAGCACAGGAATTCATATCCTCAGTCTTATTTTAGCATTCAAGTTGATGAAATGTCTCAAGGGGCATATTAAACACAATATTTGTCCACAGTCTGCTTCATTCTCACCTGCCAAAGAAGGAAGTCGCTGAGACGCACCTCTCCTGAGGTGCGGATGAGCAGATCAGGATTGGGAGAATTATTGCTGTATAAACACTCGCTTAGCAAGGCCTCTGAAACATCACTGAGCACAGCAGAAGAACACAACCACAGCTTGTTAAAGATTAGGATTGTTAATATTCTACTTCATGTTATTATTATTGTTATTAAGATTATTAGAACATGTTGGTAGGTTATGAACAAAGCATTATCCACTTTTTACCTTGCTTTAATCAGGCCCTGCTCCACTCCCCAAGCCATTTCTCTGACTGCATTGGTCATTTCATATCTCGACGTGTAGGCAAAACACACATTCAGGAAACATCTAAAAAGAAAGCATTAATATATCTGGGATTATTTACAATGTATAACATTAAAACTCTTTATGTGAAGCGGCATAGGGTCACTGAAGCAGAGGTAGAAATAAATAAAAGGCGTACTTATTGTGTGTCCTGGTAGTGACCACAGCTTTGGCAATTAGCTGCTGCAGGTCAAGAGGCAGCATATTCAAGTCACCCAGCACCCGGATACACACACCGTGCTTCTCCAGATTGTCCCTAAAGCAGGCGAGAAACAACAGGCGTGTGAAGTAGTAGAAAAAAAAAGAAAGTCGAAGAACAGGACGAACAAGAAGACCATTTCATTTTACTGTTTGCGTGTTCCTTGGCAGGAATGACAGACAAAGGTGTCTTCACATAGGAATTCCCACTGAAAAGTCAGTGAGTGCAGTTTCCCTGAAGCAGTCTTATCTTGTGTAAAGGGGCTTTGTGAAGTGTTGGTGTTCATAAACTTCTACTCCTTTTGGTGGCAGCAGGACTGTAGTTATACTAGGTTGCAAGATATCTTGATTCAGACAGTGAGGAAATGCAGAAGTTGATTATTGATTGATTACTGGTATTAAAACTAATCAAGAGTATGTCCAACATGTCACACCCATGTAATCATACGTATTTTTTACAGTGTTACTTTGTAGAGAAACATGTATTGCAGAAAAGTATTGAGGCAAGCACCGCAGCTGAGTGTGACAACTTGTTCCAAGACAAACATCTGAACTAGTAAACTAAGCCCCTGATTTCACAACGTCTCTTTAAAAGCATTTACAGACTGTGTATTTTTATAAAGAACCAAGAGGGATCTGCCTAACTAGCAAGATATGTTAATTGTGGTAACTGTTGATAGGTTAAACGTGTTTTTGACCATGGGTGTCTATAGCTACATCATAAATACAGTATCATAGTAGGTTAAATCCACAGTGTTAAACTAACTATTCTGGTTTGTTCCAGGCAAAAAGTCAGTATTTGCCTAAATAGGAATGGAAACTATTGTGTACTCCTATTTATTAGTCAGCCTTTCTTCCCCATGGCTATTCTGGCATCAGTCTACAGTCTATCTTACTCAATGGACCTGGGTGGGTGTTTCTGTGTCAGTGTTGTCAACTGCTGTCGTATCCTGTTTCAGCAAGAAAATCCAATCCAAGCTTCTTTGAAAAGCAACTTTAAAAGCAGTTAACAGTTCTTGTTACAGCTGGCTACCTGCTGCTCATCTGAAACACAGTTCATTTTTTGAAAACGTGAGTGTTTCACTCTTGCAAAGACACTTTGAGGTCACAGCCATTTTCAAGCCCTGCATTTGGTTCCTCTTGACTGCATTTTAAGGAAGTCATAAATCATATGATGCGCAAAATGTGAACATGTCCCACTAGCAACAGCAAGGAAGAAAATCCTGGATGTCTCACCGTTCTTCCAACAACCTCTCAAACTTCTGCTTGGCCAGCTCCATCAGCCCGTCCACCTCGTCTTTAGTGCGCTTGAAGTTCTCGATGCTGAAGGCGTAAACGGTGACCTCCGGGATGTTCAGATGCTTACACCAACGTAACGTCTGGCATGGAGGGGATATAGACATACGTGAGCAACCTATTTAATGTCCAGATGACATGCGTCTGACAAGACAAATGCCAAACACAGTCTCACCTCCGCCAGTTTGTTGAAGCCCTGCATGTGCCCTTCTTGGCGCTCCATGTTTTTCTTCCGTGCGAAGCGCCGGTTACCGTCCATGATGAAGGCCACATGTTTTGGCATGGGTCCAGCCTGGAAGACACAAAGCACATCAGGAGAGTCAGGACAGATCTGGGTTTTACTGACGGAGAGCAAAGTTGATAAAACTGTTTTATAGAGCTGAAACGCTTAGTCGACCAAGAGAAAAGTAGTGAGGCAACAAATGTGATACTCAATAAATAATTTACAAAGGTTTCCAGCAAACATGTCAAGTATTCTCTTGTTCAAGCTTGTAAAATGTCTCTAAGATAAGACTCTGAGTATCTTTGTAGTGTCATTCTTTTCCTTAAAAATCATATTTTAAAAGAAATTAACTTCCAAGTTTTTTTAAAAACACTTTCAACTGCATGTTGCAGTCTTTATCAGTGGACAACATATTACCAACCCCAACCCGCTGATGAGGACTGTGAGACGCAGTTGGAATCCACTCAAAAAATGAATTTTTCCCCCCTAAAATGAATACTTTGGAATTTTGTGCTGTTTTTACAAACAAAACAACTAATTCATGGACACTGACCTAGGATCTTGGACATTGCTACGAGCATTTTGCACTGGTGTCTGGCATTTTATAGACCCAAATGATAAATAAATTCTTCTGGAATATGTTCAGCAGAGTAATCGATGAAAATTCTACGATTCTACAATTTCATTTAGCAGACGCTTTTGTCCAAAGTGACGTACAACACAAGCAAGAAAAGGAAACAATCCTTAGTTGCACTGCTTTAGCAATGCTGGTTGCTTTTAAGTGGCATGACTGAGTGGCACTAGTTTGTGCCTCTCATGCATTACTATTACATTAAAGTCAGAGAATTGAGGATATGTATTTTTGAACAAATAAATAACCAAGAAACTACAGTTAACACCAGAATCATTACAGAATCTTCTGACAATATGGCTGAAAAAAGCACTGCAGCATGATAAAAAAGGTTTTCAACACATTTTTCAAGGTCGGTCTACATCTCCTATCAAGACAGCCAATAACACATCTATTACATGTTTTATATAAGACAAATATAGACATTATTTCAAATGAAAACATACAATACAAAATAATTATAGGCATATCTAATTTCTAGTAAGCAGTTTTTTTTATATTGTGTTTCAGGTCATACAGACTGAACAAGAGGGGTTTAATGTCCGGCCAGTATCTTTGTCCAGATGTTTTGATATACCCCCTGCAGTGTTTAATGACAATCTGGAGTTCTCAAACATTGCTCAATGCTTCTTTTTAAGTAAACTTTAAAAATTATTCTTAGCTGCGTGACTCAAATGTAATGTCAGTAAATGGGAGGCACAAACTGTGGACTGTCAAAGCAGAAGCGTGATTAAAAAAAAGAAGATTTTTAACTAGTGTCATAAGTTGTACTGATATCCCCTGACATCTGCTTTAGCACAACACACTATTTTATATAAACACATAAACTAGTAAAGTGCCACTTCAATAAAAACATGTCAAATTGACCCTAAGAACACTTTTATTGTCATATGGGCTGATCTCCTGTCTCCTGTCTAGGCAGACATGACAGACCTAACCTTCTTTACTACTTTTGTATGCCACGAGAAAATTACACACACACAATTTTAAATGAAAACATACAATAATACAATGCAGCATCAGTATAGGCATATCTAAGTGATACTAAGAACTTTTAAATTGTGTTTCAATCTATTAAAGCACAGAATGAACCAGAGAGTTTTAATGTCCAGCTCCTATCTTTACCCAGATGTTTTCACACATCTCCTGTGATGTTTAATGACACTGGTTTCTTTTTCCAACACCACTGCGTGTTTCCGTCTCAGTAAAATGAAACAAATGACACTCTGAGACTAACATGTGATTTCATTAAATGAGAGCACAAACTGAGGGCAAACGAAGATGTATATAAGGGCACAGAGACGTAAGCTTACCTTCAGGATATTGGCTGAAATCTTTTCCAGCAGGTTTAATTCACCTTCTCTGATCCACGACATGTTTGGACGATAAACGGTCTAAAAACAAGCGATTAAACTGATTTAAAAAAAGGTTTACGACTGTCAACCTCTACGAGCCGCCCAATACGAGACAGAAAAAAATATAAAATCACTACTTAGACGACAAGATGGGTGTTATTGAAGGGTGGTCTCATAGAAAAAGATTGAATGATTGTGAAATGAGTCCGTTAAATGCCGAGACATGCCGTGAACTCAACTGCTACGAGGCTTTAAAAATCACAAACCTGCTCTCACATCGTCCACACAACACCTACTGTTAGTGGAGACAGCTTCATTCATTCAAACTATTCAAGCACACGCCGCTCTGCGAACAAAAATCACTGTAAATTTGATCTCGGCTCACGGACCTTCCAACTCACAGCTCTTACGATGACGACCTCTTCCGCATTGGAGTAAAGTGACGTAGACGCGCGATGACGACTTCCTGTGCGCGGTGATGAACTCCACTCAGCGTGTGAAGTGTAGAGCTCATAAATCAATATAAAGATCTTTGTCAGCAGGACTGGGACTTTTTTATGTTTCCTGGTATGAAAAGTATCAATACCACGATGTATATATACTTATATACCACAAGTGAAAGATTGTATTAGTATTGTTAGTTAAATGTATTTAAAGTATCAAAAGTAAAGTAGTGACTGTTAATGCACAAAGACAGGCCCTGTGAGTATTATAGCACTATTATGTATTAAATTATTGCATTCACATTACTGATGAATTGTGCTGGACTGTCATAGACTAGCCAGATTATTTAGTTTACTGTATGCGTTGCGAAACCTGTTATATATATATCACACTACACTATTCCATAGTATATTTGATTATCTGATAGATTCTATGGATGTTATATTGCTGCAGTGTACCTTATACCATATATATTTACACTTTAAACAATATAACACTACCATATAACTCTACACCACTGTGTTAATTTTCTGCATTATATACATACATACATACATATACTGTACTAATAAGTTAATACCATGCTTACATAACAGTGACCTGCTTGATATTCCATGTTACACTTCTATGACATTTCTATCATGACAAACTATGTTTTCTTATTTGTGCTCAGACTGCTGTCGCTCTAGCATGTAATCGTAGTAGTTTCATCTATAAAAACAAAACATCTTATGAGTAATTCTATGTTTCAGTAACCTGACAAAGATCCATACTTGTCAAAGTAAAATGTTCAGTGTTTTTTTTGCTCTGGGATTTGAAGAAAAAAATAGCTTAAAATTGAAATGCTACTCTCACAAAGGTGCTTTGTGGCTGAATAAATGCACTTAGCTACTTTTACCGCTGCCATGTTCAAATATATTATTATGTCATCATATATGTGAAGCATCATGAAGTTTAAATGGCCGGGCAATGTGTGCAAAGTGTAAGTGTGAGCTAAAGTGTTCATGACATAAATGATAGTTGAAGATTCCATTAAATGATCATTGGGGTAATTTTTCAAAACAAAATATGGAACATTCCCTAGTTTCAGTTTTATTGTAATTTACTGGCCTTTGGGTTTTGTTATATAGACTGTTTCCAACTTTCAAATTTCAACAAAGACATTTTATAGTCAAATCAGATAAAACATCAGAGGATGAACTGATGATGATGATGATGATGATGATGATGATGACGATGATGACAATAACTATCCGATACAATTTAGTTAGCTGTTATGAAATCCTATTTCACTCAGTTTGTTTTTGCAATAACAACATAGTTTATTGATTTCATTTAACCATGCTGCTTTCCCCCTTCTGCATGTGAATTCACAACAGTAAACAACATGCCTGGATAAGGAATAAGAAAATAACTTAAATGCTGTGATTTAAATGATTTAAATACAGGTTTATTCTAACTTGTATGGAGAAAGTTCTCATACATCAGGACATCACCAAGATTTGTCAGATAAACACTGAGGTATATTAGTCTGCTGTGATTATGAAGTACTTGGGGAAGACTAATCCCTCACAAGAACTCCCTATTATCCCCTATAGAATATAAAAGAGCGTCATTAACATAACAACAAAAAGAGGGTAATGTGACCTAAAGTTAGCATATAGATGGAGAAAGAGATGGACCAAGCATAAAACTTTAGAAAACAGCAGATGGAACTGGAGGCAGTGGAGGTAGAGAAGGAGAAATATGAAAAAAAAGCAGTTTACTACCCATGAATACCGAGAGCTGTACTGTGCTGTGCCAAAAACAAAAGTTTGGCTCACTTGATTTATTTGAATTAGTAGCAAAACTTAAAATAGTATTTAATGATGCAGAAAGAACAATAAAATGTCTATGAAACACAGACAAAGATGGAGCTTTAAGTCTGAATTTTTAAAAAAAATCACCTGGTGGAGAGATACCATAGGTCTTTTTTCCATTCCTGATTGTGTTGATTGTACTGTCTGGCTGTACAATCAACACTGCCACAAACAGACCACACACCAAAACTGTCAATTCACTCATGTGCAAATAACAGATGATGCAATATAATGTTGTTCCCTATGTGCAATATAGTGTAATTCATATTGCTTTAAAGATGTAAATTAGACTATTACGGAAGTTTCTTTTTATTATGAATGCTTTTTGCTTTCTTATCGTTTTTATTGTTTTTAATACTTTATCTTACTTATGCCTCTTGCTCTTACACTAACCCCTTTGCTGTTGTAACACTGAGGGATTAAACGGTTTCTTATCTAACCTTACAAGTAACTTTCATACTTTCATAGTTTATATGTATATATGTGCAATAACTTTACCAAATTTCCCCCTGGGATAAAAAAAAGTCTAATGACTCTGATTCTGACATCTCTGCAGTGTAGTTCCTCCTTCGTCCTCTGGGGTGTGACAGCAAGTTCATCAACAGTTCCTTCGCACTTTTTAATGGCAAAGAAGAAGTTTCGGATTTTCTTTTTTTTTGGAGGGGGGGGCGGGTGAGGGGCTGGCCTTTTTTTTTTTTTTTGTTCCGCTGAAGGTTCCTGCCTGATCGGCGAGCAGGAGCACAACACACCGACCGACGAGGAGCCACAGCGCCGCGGACACTGGGCGCCGGGAGGGACCGCGCTGCCTCCCGCCTTCTCCGCCGCGGCGAAGGACGAGCACACCGGACGGTGCCTCCCTGCGGCCCCCGCCGCCCAGAGCTGCAGGGTGAGCGGGCAGACGAGGCAGCCATCACCGTTAGCCTCAACTCCTCTGCGGGTCTCTCTTTTTTTTCTCTTTTTTTGGAGGGTGGGTGGGGGGGAGTGGTGGTGGTGGTGGAGGGGTTGTTCTGGCAGGGTTTGGGGGCGGGGGTACACCAAGAAAGGAGAAGACTACACGCCGAGAGGAGGGGGGCTGGAAGTCTGAGACGCCTCCAGCCTGAAGGGGCCGGAGGTTTGGCCACAGCTCCCCCGGACGAGCTAGCTTGTTCCCCGCGCGGCTAAGTGAATGGGATGGAGCCGGGACCGTCTGGCGCTGGTACGTCCATTTTTTTCTCTCACTTTAACACGCTGTACCCGAGCTAGACAGAGACTGCAGCTAAATTAAAATAATAATAATAAAAAAAGCAGGGACACCGTAGCCTGGCTGGCCTTAGCGTCAGTGGCGGGGGGGTGAGGAAGGGAGGGATGGGTGACAAGCCCGTCTGTTGCAGCGCTACAGAGGAGAGGCTGGAAAGATGGAGGCGCTCATCACCGCGCACACAGGGCTGTTGTTATCAGTATTACCGCGGTTTGTCCAGGTTTGTTGCAGTAGTGGAGCCTTTTTTTGAAGGTGTGGGGGGGGGGGCTGACGGTGTCCTCAGCCGTGCGCGGGGGTGAGGGAGGTCGTGGGAACCTCGGTGAGGAGGGACGAGATGAAGCCCGCCTTCATTCAGCAGCAGCAGCAGCCTCCACACACTCACTGACAGCTCCTGGATGTTCACAGTGATGCTATGGTTAAAATAAAAGTGTCTTGACACCTGAACGTCAGACGGGCCCTCCGGGGACACGAGCACAGGGCTCCCCAACATCTGCAGAGACGGATGAATAATTTATTCCCGTGCAACCAAAAATAATCCTCGGTTGTGATACCTGCACATCTGCTGTTAAGAGCTGACTGTTTTCAGAGCAGGAGAGGCCTGAGAAACACGTGTGCAGAGCATTGGATCAGTGTGTGTGTGTGTGGTTGCTCAGGTTTACAGCTCTTGCTTATCAGTGTAGAGAGCTGGTGATGATCTTTATTTGGCACTTCTCCTGGATGACACTGAGGTGTAGAAGCAGCCAATTAAAACACAAACCTAGGCGGTGTTTGACTTCACTGCTGGGTCTGAAGTCCACCTACCGTGGAAGATCTTGAACCCTGGCATTTATAATCCACCCTTGAATCTGCCCTGTACTTTCTGAAGGCAGAGCGTATGAATTGACTTCTGTCTTTCTGTATTATAGAGGAAGTTTTGATCCTGTTCACTCTCTCTTCGTCAGATATCTGCAGGCTGTCTTTATTTGTCCAGATCATCCTGAGAAAGAAATTACATTGTCAGGATAGATACTGCACCTTAAATTCAGTTGAGCTGACTTGTTTTTATTTTTTAGGATGGGTGGAGAGCCCCTGGGGGCCCCCTCATCTCAAAGTCTGCTTTTGTGTTTGAAGTGTGATGATTCAATGTGCTGTTTTCCTGGATTGAGCTGATTGCCATGTTTAGCTCATGGTGAACAGCCAATTATTCAGAGAGCCAACTAGTTTGGCCAAAACAATTGATGCATAAATGTTCCTTTTCATTCATGTATGCAGCCGGTTGTGATGGAGGGGGTCTCCTTGTAAACATTCACTACTCCTCCGTATTTTGAGCCTTTTAAAGGCTCATTTCATTGTGACCGATTGAGTGTGTGCTTGCGTTTGACCTCAGGTGAACTAACCCTTTATCATCACCGACACGGAAGAGCTCCTGTTAGTGTCAAAGTCTAAATTTAATCAATTAGAAGATACATACTGAATAAAAAGCCACAAACATTTCACTTGCTCCCCAAATTTGCCCATTAATAAACTGAAATAAAACACACATATTCCCCAAGATATAACTTTAAAGTAGCCGTTCCCATGTGACTTTGGGTTATTGCTCATTACGTAATTGTAAAGAAGGCAAGTAGTGAGTGTCTTCATGTAGTGATGCAGCATCAAAGATCTGCTTTAAGTCTTACCGCCCGGGAAAGACTGCTATTGTCTTGGGATATGTGAGAGCGCTGGCTCCGCTTCTCACCATCTGCCTTCACTGGCACGAGGGCGAAGTGTGTGTGTGTGTGTGTATGTGTGCGTATGTGTGCATGTGCGTGTGTGTCATTGTGTGAGTGTGCAATGATTGTGACGCACTCCAGACGCTCGCATATTCACACACATACATGCTTTCTTGCACATAGAGTACGTGTGGTCGACACATGTCTGGTGTCTGTGTTTATAGTGAAGTGTGATCTCACACACACGGACACACACACACAATAAGCGGAGCATCTCTCTGAGTTTTATGGCTGTCGTTACTCTTTCTCTTAGTTTGGAATTTTCTGATGGCTTACTGAACATATGATTGAGAGGTGTGTTTGACCAAAGGATTTCCTTTGCAGCTATTTAAAGCAGGGCTTTTCCAGTTTGGGATACACGGGCACTTTGGCCCGATGTGGGAACGTGCTCAGAGCAGGTTCAGAAAGGCCAAGGTCTCTTCAGCATGACCACAGCGGCACCCTGCCTACTCCCACCTCCCAACACCCTACACGCACACACACACACATGCAGGTCCCCTGATATCCATGACAATGCTGTGTTGCCGTGGTGTCTCCATGGTGAGGCTGGGAATGTAGAGGGGGCCTCCTGTGTGTGTGTGTGTGTGTGTGTGTGTGTGTGTGTGTGTGTTATTGCGCGCTAGGCGTAGCAAGGGCGCTCCCTCTGTCACAGACCCGTGTATTTGTGTGTGTGAGAGATGGAGGAGCAGGGCAGCTGGGGTCTTTGTTGTGTTGGAGGAGGGCTGTT
>JBAJHX010000036.1:16476689-16496837 GCA_037176925.1 Amniataba percoides
AGACCCGTGTATTTGTGTGTGTGAGAGATGGAGGAGCAGGGCAGCTGGGGTCTTTGTTGTGTTGGAGGAGGGCTGTTCTCTGGGGACCCAGAGGTTAAGGCACTGGGCCCCTCTCAGGCAGGAGTCACATCTAGCCTCACATCTAGCACCCAGTCTAGGACAACCCCCCCCTGATTTAGAGCTCCTGACTGGCTGAGACCTGTTTTTAAGATACGATGCTGCGGTGGATACTGTCAGTCACTAATCAGTGAGATTCAAGTTGTATGCTGTGGGCTACTTTGTGTTTTCTTAATGGAGGTTGTTATGAGATTAGATTATACAAGCTGCTGCCAAATTTAACCCACTGAACAATGACTGTTTTTTAAGGCTGCAACTAATGATTACTTTCAGCATCCGTATAATCTGTTGATTTTGTTGATGAATTGATGAATCTGTTGGTTGTTAAATGTTAATTGATGGTGTGAAAAGTCATCAGATGTAATCAGAAGCACAACAAAACTGAACTTCATGTGATATGAGATGAATTACAAATGTTTTCAAAAATCGCACTTGTCTAATGTTCTGTCTTCCTCGGCTGTATTTCCCCTCTCTTCTGTCTTCCCAACTCCCTTCCTTGTCCATCCTCATTTGACCTGATCTGTTTGTTGCTCCTCCTCTCTCATCTTTATGCCTCGTCAATATCCTCTCCCCATCACCCTTCATCTTACCTCCTTATATAACATACCTCTCTCCCTCTTTCACTGGCTCGAAATGCACATTTTGCTGATGATCTTTTCCATTCTTATTGTTTCTCCCTTTTCCTATCATCCCTCTTCCTGTCTTCCTGTTCCCGCCCCTCACTCTGGTGTCCACTTATCATGTCCTTTTGGCCTCTGCCTACGCTTCCTTCCCGTCTTTTGCCACATGCCTTGTCCTCCTTGCCCTGCTTTCAACCACTTCCTTTGGCACCTCCTCGCCTAACCGTTCTGTATCTGTCGTGCGCGTGATTTGCCTGTGCGCTTCCTCTGCTTTGACGTGCTCTTTCTTTTTTTTCCTGGGCTTTCATTGTTTGCATCCACTTTCCTCATTTCTCACCCACCCACTCTCCCCTCTGTCACCTGTCCCCTGTCAATGGCTCCCCATCTCCTGTCTGTCCAGTGCCCATGGGGGTCTTCCCCCCACCCCTGCAGCAGGTGTTCCATGCCCCCCGCCGGCCAGGCATGGGCACCGTGGGCAAGCCCATCAAGCTGCTGGCCAACTACTTCGAGGTGGAGATCCCAAAGATGGACGTCTATCACTATGAGGTGGACATTAAGCCCGACAAGTGCCCACGGAGAGTCAACAGGTAATGGGGCACGTGAAGACTGTGGTTACACCTTCATCTGATTATTTCATGTATTTCTTTTGTCTGAGGGGTCTCACGTTTCATGTCAGTTGTCATAAATGCTTACTAACTTGTGGCATGCGTTTTTAAAAAGTCAACAAGCAGCTGAAATGTGTGTAGTGTTGAACAGTTTGTAATCGGGTAATGAAAGCTCAGCAGTCACTTCTAATCACTGAGTTGTTCTCTCAGGAGGCAGCGGGAATATCTGCTTTCAATGTAAACAGTTCAGCTGAGATTTAGATGGGACTCTCTTGTGACTATTTATTTGTACTGGTTGACTACTATGTTTTTGTGTTGGGTAAAATGATTAAAAAACAGCTAAAGCAGAGCTCATAAGTTTTCCTCAACAAGATTGGGCCTACTAGCTTTAATATGCTTTTGTTTGCAGCTCTACTCTGTAGAAAACAAACATTTATGCAGTATATATAAATATCTGAGCAGAAATCAGAACCTTATATCTCATATTTTCAGCTAATGGAACATTTTTTCCCCGCACTCACATCATCGTTCATATATGAGTGCAGAATCAGGCAAAAAAGTTAAACACCAAGGATGCACTTGTTCCAGATCGCATTAAGCAGTAGGAAGTCTTCTCCACCTGCTGTAGTTGTGCTAGAGTGTCCGGACTGGACAGATGGTGGAGTTTAAAAGTGAATCTAATTTATCTGACCCTTTCACTTTGGCTGGTGTTTATGCTGCAGTGTGCTTGAAGAAGCAGCTTTATTGGATGGTTGGCTCATGCAGGTGACATGATAAAATATGTGGGGCTATATGAAATCTTGTGTATTACTGGATAGAATAGTCCATGTATTATGGGCCTGATAACTGTGTTTTATAAGAAGTTTATTACACAATTCATCAATATTCTTTTTTATTTTCATTCTTGTGCTCATTCCATATTAACTCTTTTTAATGGAGCTATTAGTCCCTAGAGAGCTTTTTGTGGCCCCATCAAAATATGCTTTTCAGCTGTAACAAATTAAAAACAAACAAAAAAAGAGCTGCCACCACTGTGGTCTCCCACATTTATTACTTTATTTCAAGCAACAAATGGTACATAAACATAAATGACAAAAGGGGGGGATGTGCTGTCTGTCTGCCTAACAGACATTTATCATGGCTCTCCACAGAGCTAGTTCCTTTACAAAAAATAGTCCTGTCTGCCTTTGAAGGTAAATGGAAACATACCACGCAATACATATGTCTCTACATGTTTCATTCAAGCAGATTTACCCATTTATGAAGGCATGAATGCCATTTTCCCCCTTAAGTCAGCTTACCCTTCAGTAGACTCAAATTGTAGTGTCACACTTGTGACTTTGAGTTTCTGTCAACAAGATATGATTGGCTATCACGTTCCACAGTTGTCTTTTGTGTGGAGCCTTGTGTCAGGTGTCGGGGACAGGATAATAGCAGGATTATATGTATCTTGGCACCGTCCCAGTGAATTCTAAAGTTTACTGTCTCGCTGTGGTTCACTAATGGCCTTGGGTCATTCGGATAATTATCAGACTACAAAATGATGAGAAACTGTCTTTCATTCTAAAAAGCTTGATGGATGTTCTGTGTTTTTTAATTTTCCATTTTTGTCTGGACAAAAATGGCATCTGGCTAACAGGGGGTGGCAGTTATTGTTGACAATGTAGACTTGTGCAGCTTTAATGAATCAACTGTGTTATTTCTTCAAGACCAATTAATTATTTTCCTCCAATGCTGAAAGGACGAGCTTGACACGATTTATTTCTGTCTTGTAAAACAGCCCTGACCCAGTACTGTTGTCCTCATGTAGCATTCTGTTTTTGATTAAACCAACCATCTTTTATTCAAATCCTTGAAGGTCTCAGCAGAAAGACAAGGTTGCCCAGAAAACACTCTAGGAGAGTCCTTGAGCTTTGTTGTTGTCCTCATTAATAAGGATGTGAACAGAAACTGAAACGAACGAACAGATCAGCAATCTCCTGTTTATAATTATTTAATTATTTTCTCTGAAAACCTGAAATTTTAAAAAGCAGTCCTTTTTAAAATTGCATCTTAGTACCACCTTCTCTAACGTCCAGAGAGGGTCTTTGAGTGCCTTTTTGGTTTTAGGGTCGGAGACAAAGGTTTCCAAGAAGGCATGCAAAGGTCAAGCCCTTTGACCTTTCCTTTTCAGAACAACCTCTCACCCCCCACAATTGTATGAAGGCCAAGGCACCGTGCATTGAATGGTGGCCCCCTCGCTCTTTTTGTCCTCGCCTCCTCCCTCCGTGACCATGAAATATTGCCCCTGCCAGCTGTATCCTGCTTGATCAATATTCTATCATCTTAAGAGCTGCCCCCCCCACCGAGCTGATCACAATAGAGCATCCTGATGAGGTGGTGCGTTTAATTGGCAGGGTCTCTTTCTGCTTCGTGGGCACGTTAAACCCACACTTTCTTTGCATGTTGCTTCCTACAGGGAGGTGGTGGAATACATGGTGCAACACTTCAAGCCCCAGCTCTTTGGCGACAGGAAGCCGGTGTATGACGGCAAGAAGAACATCTACACGGTGCTAGCACTTCCTATCGGGAGTGAGAAGGTAGATGTTTGCAGTGGTTTTGCATTACACTTTCACATAGTCACCAACTGATGTCTCCTTTGGGGTCAGTCTAAAGCACTGTTAGAACTAAACTTCACTACTTCTAAAGGGGAGGGCGAGGTGAAAGCACCTTTTAGTGTTTGTTATCTCCTACAAAGCACATATGTACGTCCATTCATAAGAACCACAAACACGTGTTGTTTATGGAACATGTTTGTGTCTGGTCAGAGACTTCTAGTTTTAATATGCACCTGAGTATTTGAGTGCAAAGAGTTCTGCTTTTTGTTATTTCTGAATTAAAGGAGCAATTTCACATTTTGGGAAATGGGCTTGTTCTCTTTCTTGCAGAATGATGGCTTAGAAGATCAATACAGTAACACAGTAAATATAAGGCCTTAACCAATTAGCTTGTGCTATCTAGTATATGTTTATAATTTTTATGCTAAGCTAAGCCATGCACTTGAGAGGTATTGATTTCCTAATCCAGCTATTGACAACAAAGTGAGTAATTGTATGTCAAACATTTAGTTAGGATTGAGACTTGCGTATTATGAAATGTAGTCATATGTAGGAGCCCATTTAAGCAAAATCATAAAGGAAAGGAAATCGTGCCAGCTCATGGCTTGTTGTAATGTCAGCTACAGGTAACCAGGCTGCATATTTATAAGGGATGTGTCCTTCTGTGATACGAAATGGATTCTTGAATAATGAATACTGGGTGAAATTGGGATTTCAGTATAGTGCACAGTGCGATTGTTTGCTTTCCAGCTGTGTTCTTTACCTCTCCCCTCCTTTTTCTGTCCTCTTCTGTCCTCTATTTCTCCAGGTGGATTTTGAGGTAACCATCCCAGGTGAGGGCAAGGACCGAATCTTTAAGGTGTCCATCCGTTGGCTGGCCAAAGTGTCATGGCGCCTGCTGCAGGAGACTCTGGTCAGCGGCCGGCTGCAGGTCCCCCTCGACTCGGTTCAAGCTCTGGATGTGGCCATGCGTCACCTGGCCTCTATGAGGTATACTCCAGAAATCCACACAGAGCAACCTCCCTACTCCTGTCTAATGTCTGGAGATTGGAACGTCATGTTTTTGTTCATTTTTTGTTGACACTGTAACTCCCTGGGAAGGTTAACTGGGTTGTTCCATACACTTGCATCAGACCATCATAGCTTCAGGGGTCAGAGTCCCTTAACAAAAGATGCTTGTCAGCCGAGACCTGTGTGAAAGTGCCCACTGAACAATCCTGAGCAGGGAAATAATGATAAGTGGCTCGAGGACTTGACCTGAAAACGGTTAAAAAGAAAAAAAGAAAAAAAAGGAAGTCTTTAAGCCACATATGTTTGTGAAAAGGTCAGGTCAGTGATAATGTTTCCCCATTTCAGAAAAACTTTATAAAACTCCCACCCCTTTCCCTTAATTCCCGTAGGTTTCCGTCTTTTTTTTCTTATCGTTACCTGACTTATTCGGAAACCTCCCGCACAAAAACACAACTTTACTGGACGTGAACTCACGCTGAGGTCATGCTCTGAATTTAGTCAAGTCATTTTGCACGCTCATCACTTTCCCCTCCTCCAACTAGGTACACTCCAGTGGGCCGTTCATTTTTCTCCCCACCTGAAGGATACTACCACCCGCTGGGTGGGGGGAGGGAAGTCTGGTTTGGTTTCCACCAGTCTGTGCGCCCCGCCATGTGGAAGATGATGCTTAACATTGATGGTGAGTCACTGAAGACATGCTTACCAGACAGTGTGTAGTCAGCGGGTGATCTCATTCTTTTATGCTGAAACTCTCTGAGTCAGCAGAAATGGTGGGTCAGTAATGGGGGAAAAAGTAACATTTTGTCTGTGACCAAAGGAGACATGAACCCACAATTATTACAATATACTTATTTATAATTATGATATCGTAAGTATAAGCTGCTGTCTCCTTCCCATTGACTGCTTTAATTTGTCCTTTTAATTTAACATTAATTTTGCTCCGATAGATTGTCTGGCTCATTCATGTAAGCTGAGGATCCCATGACCCTTTTGTTAGGTTGCGCCTCGCCAACTCTTTGGACTCATTGCTGCTCTCTGTCTCCCTCTAGTGTCTGCCACGGCATTTTACAAAGCTCAGCCTGTAATTGAGTTCATGTGTGAGGTTTTGGACATTCGCAATATCGATGAGCAACCCAAGACCCTCACCGACTCACAAAGGGTCCGCTTCACCAAGGAGATTAAAGGTGGGTGCTGGCCAGTAGGAAAGAAGCTTAAAAAAATACAGTGATGAATCCACAGTCATGCTCCTGGTTAAGGATTCTTTACTCACTTAACACACTGCAGATGCATTTAAAAACTCCTTCTATACTTTATGCACAAGTTACTGATGCATGTTAGGAGTGACCTTTTCTTAATTTAATGAGAACCTCTTTTATTTAATTAGCTTGTAGTCCCAATGTCTCTCTTTATCTATTTACCTTATTTCACTTATTGTTGTCTATCAGGCCTGAAGGTGGAGGTGACCCACTGTGGCCAAATGAAGAGGAAGTACCGTGTATGCAATGTCACCCGGCGACCTGCCAGCCACCAGACGTAAGAGCACAGACACCATTTAATTTAATTCATTTTGGCGGAGGCAGCCAACCACATGTATAACTGCTTTGCCCTTGGTTTGTCTTTATGCATGCATCTATATTATTAGGATATCTACAAAAAATGATTAAACAGGTTTGAATACTCTCTGTAGGAAGGAATAGCCTGTGAGATCGTCCTTGCTTGTCTGAACAAAATAGTTCCAGGTGCTAAGGAGCCGTCGAACAAATTTCAGGAACTAAGCTAGGAGTCTGGAATTCCCCCTTTGCACATTTCCTGTTTGCATTTCCCTCACATCTGTTGAACGGTGAAGATGAGGCAAATCAGAACAGTGACAGATTAAAAAAAAAAAAAAGTTCAAATGCAGTGTTCACTCATAACGAAACAACCACCACCATTTTTGAATTAATGGAAAGGAAACATGCAAGAGTAGAAAAGGATGCTGAGAACTCTCCAACCTTTTTTCCAAAAGTTCTGTCTCTCCTCTTCACTCGTTTTTTCACCACCACTCCCTTTCTCTCATTTGCTTACTTGTCCATTTCACTGCTTCTCTCTCTGTCTTTCTTTATCTGGCTGTCATATTTTGGCACCTGGAACTTGAGGGGAATTATATTTATCTGTAGTTCTTGCGGTTGAAACGCAGGTAAAGTTCCCTATTTTATCAAAAGATTCTGAGTCTCCTTAGAAAATTTCTACAGTACAGTACAGCTCATTATAAAGTTTAAAAAAAAGGTCCTTCTTAAACTAAGTTTTTGTCATATTACTTTGGAGTCTGATAAATGTTGAAAGTGGCAATAACAACTTAATATTTTAACATCAACCTGGATGAATCAGTGCAACAACATGTGTCACTGATGTGTCACACATTCATGACCATGGTTCATGATTCTTGTCTCTTCCACCAGGTTTCCCCTCCAGCTCGAAAGTGGGCAGACAGTAGAATGTACAGTGGCCCAGTACTTCAAGCAGAAGTACAACCTGCAGCTAAAATACCCCCACCTACCCTGTCTACAGGTGGGACAGGAGCAGAAGCACACATACCTGCCCCTGGAGGTGAGGGAAGGATCAGAAATGGACAACAGTTTATTAACTATTGTCATTTTAAAGATACAAATAGTGTTCATTTGTAATAGTACGTAATGTACGCAGACTATTTTGAGATTCTTCCAGTATACTTCCAGTATTGGTGTATAACCAACGTTTACACCCCAATGACTCTGGGTTTACTCGTTTCAGGTGTGTAACATTGTAGCTGGTCAACGATGCATCAAGAAACTGACAGATAATCAGACCTCCACTATGATCAAAGCCACAGCTCGCTCCGCGCCAGACAGACAAGAGGAGATCAGCCGGCTGGTGAGTCATAGAGGTGACCCGAATATCTAGGGAGGACAACTAGTGTGAAAACAGTGTTCAGAAACGTGATTTATGTGAGGTATGATGGATGTCCTTCACTCTCTGCAGATGAAGAACGCTAACTTCAACCTGGACCCGTACATTCAGGAGTTTGGGATCAAGGTGAAAGATGACATGGCTGAGGTGACAGGCAGGGTGCTCCCAGCCCCCATCCTGCAGTACGGAGGACGGGTAATCCATCATTTATCGTTTAAAAAAAAAAGAAAGTTTTTTTTTAGTTGTGATTGTAGAGTCTTAAACTTCGTCTTCTTGTCCACAGAACCGTGCCATAGCTACCCCCAATCAGGGAGTGTGGGATATGAGGGGGAAGCAGTTCTATAACGGCATTGAGATCAAAGTGTGGGCCATCGCCTGCTTTGCCCCCCAGAAACAGTGCAGAGAAGAGGTGCTCAAGTAAGTGCTAATGAGTAATAACAGTGGGAATTCATTTTTGGGGGGTAATTAAATTATTTCCCCCACAACATTCTCATTAGTCATTTTTCATTTAGCTGCTAGCAAAAGAAGAAATTTGGTCCCACAAGGCCATATTTAGCCTACATTTAGTAGTTCAAAAAAGGATTCATTTCTTTCTGATGTAATCAATAACATTTCCTAATAAGAGAGCAGGAACACAGCACAAGACAACTGTAGACTATGAAAACCCTTTAGCCTTTCCTTGCTGAATTTACTACTCTTACTCTGATTTCCTGTCAGGAACTTCACAGACCAGCTGCGTAAGATCTCGAAGGATGCTGGGATGCCAATTCAGGGCCAGCCATGTTTCTGTAAATACGCCCAGGGAGCAGACAGCGTGGAGCCAATGTTCAGACACCTGAAGAACACCTACTCTGGACTGCAGCTTATCATTGTCATCCTTCCAGGAAAAACACCTGTCTACGGTAGGTTATGTTTTTTTTTCTCAGATATACATTCTGTTTCCCGTGATGAGAGTTCTGCATCATGACGTTCTTCACATTCCATTCTCAAACTGCCCCCTTTAGCGGAGGTGAAGCGTGTGGGCGACACTCTGTTGGGCATGGCCACACAGTGCGTCCAGGTGAAGAACGTGGTGAAGACGTCCCCTCAGACCCTCTCCAACCTCTGCCTCAAGATCAATGTGAAGCTGGGAGGCATCAACAACATCCTGGTACCTCACCAACGGTAAGATGGGGTTTGGGACACATTTGAATTTGTTGCACACGTGTCACTGTTAAACGGTAGAATCAAATGTAAAAGTTGATTTTACATTGATGAATCTACAGACTATCTATATATGAATCTATATATTAATCAATGAGAAATGGAAACGCATAAGATGCCCATTTTATTTTGTTCTTTATTTGGCTTCCTTATGAAAAGTGTATTTACTTTCCCATTCAAGTATTTGAAGCCTACAAAGTCTGGTTGGATTAAACTGTACATTGACCCATCTCAGGATTTCAAAGCAGCCCTGACGCTGCCTTTACGATCAAGTGTAATTTGCATCTCCTTTTCCATTCGCTCCCTCAGGTCAGCAGTGTTTCAGCAGCCGGTTATCTTCCTGGGAGCAGACGTCACGCACCCCCCTGCTGGAGATGGCAAGAAGCCCTCCATTACTGCTGTAAGTCTGCGAAATAACACCTTCATAAAACAACACTTGTTGACCTTGAGCACGATCTCAAAGAAAGGAAGGAAAAACTGCTGCGTGGCACACAAAGTGGAGGGGGGGGGTCAGGTTTAGCCCATGTGCGGGGGATTGTGGAGTGCTTGTTTCTCATTATTACCTGTCTGAATGCTTGATTAATCCAAATACAGTAAGTAAATAGACCCATGTCATCTTCGTCAGGCAAACCAGACTTGGTCTTTGTGGGCAAGCACAGACTCATCTTTTAAACATACCTTTTGCTATGTTTCAGTGTAATTCTAAAACTGCCACTAATACACAAAGTAGGAGAAAAGAAATCAGCTTTTGAGACCCTAACAGCAGCTTAAAGCGCTCACGTACTGAATAGAGCAGCTCTGTGTCAGCTCTGATACACAGATGGCTAAAACTGGCTCAAACTATGGCAAATTGTCACTGTTAAGAACAGTGGAAGGCTGCAAACGCATGGATTTTAACCTTGCTGTGCCTTTCTTTCAATCCTTTTCCAGGCCATAAAACTCTTCATTCTTCATTCAATCGCCTCATAATTATTGTTAATAATTGCCACGGTGGCGGTCCAGATGCCGGCAGGGGCACTCCTTTTTTTTTTTTTAACAGGCAAATCAGATAACAGCAGGGGCATGTAAATAATGCAAATGACCTCCAAGATGTCATAGAAAAGCAAAAGCACATGGTTGTGGTTGCTTGGCGACAGTGGCACTGGGTGGCCACGGTGCGCAGCAATGCTGCTAAGAGAAGAATCTCACAGCCATAAATAGTATGTGTGAGCTTATAAAGCTTTAATACCTTTTTAATCTTTATCACAGATGAAAAGTTAATTAAAGCACCGTAGAGCAAACATCACTACATTCAAATTGTGTGGGGGTTTGTTAGCAATTGTAACTGGTAACATGACCGCACAATAGAAATGATGTTTGCAGCATAGATGAGATGAATTCATAATCTCGGGGCTCTGGTGACTTGGGTGGGCTTTTGTATTTCATTTTGGCAGTTTAAAACCATCATTAGCTGTAGCCCCTTTTTACAGCTTAGTGAGTATTGTGTATCCTCAGACCATCATAGCACTTACCAGACAATTCAGCCTGCAGAAATGATCAGAGCATTTCACCACCACCAACTTGTTTCTTTTCTGATATGTTAAATAAGCGTCGAATGCCAAGATGCACCCTGCTTTGCGAGTCTATTTCATGCCAAGCGTCTGCAGTCAATCTGACTTCTCGTTTAGACTCGGATACACAATAAACGAGCCAGAACCAAAGGAGGAAAAAAAAAGTAGTACGAGAGGAGTTGGTGAGGGATAAAGGGAAACAAATGGCTCATCACTGACTCACGTTCAAAAAGGAAATGACGTCAGCCCTCGTCCGCCCTTGACCTCAGCTTGGCTCTGGTTGGCTGTGTTGTTGCCTAGCGATTATGACAAACGCTTGAGTCACGCACAGACGGAGAGGATGAGAGACGGGAGTGGGTCTGTCTGACGGAGGAGAAAACTGGTGAAAAATGATGATTGCAGTGCAGTGCGAGGATTAGAGGGGAGAAAAATAAGGAATGGATGTTGAGGCTCCCACATTTCCAAGTGGCAGCCTCTAGGGGATGCTAATGTACAAATATACACATTGCACACATTGACAGATCATTGGTAAATTATTGTGTATAAGTTTTTAATTTTTATACTGGAACATATTTAATTGTTTCTTATGCTACTTTTTGTCTGTCAACGCACCAGTGGCAGAATGATATATAAGATGGTATGGATGTACTGATTTAAATTTTAGAAAGCAATGCTTCATCTACTGCATATGTTTTCAGATATGTGTAAGGTACTAATTGAAATAAGTGAAAAGTTCTTATTTGGATCCTATTCAAAGATTAGCTGAGTAGACTGAGATGTAGTCACCTAGTATGAGTTGCTGTGTTTCTCCATTATCCCTTTGATGACTGTAATGCAAAGATCCTTAATTATACTCAAATTGCATAAACATTTCTCCAGTGGGAATCAAAACAATCAAAACACACCCCGTTAAACTCCTTCCTCCCCTCTCTTCCAGGTGGTAGGCAGTATGGATGCTCATCCCAGCAGATACTGTGCCACTGTGCGAGTCCAGAGACCCAGGCAGGAGATCATTGAAGATTTGTCTTACATGGTGCGCGAACTGCTAATTCAGTTCTACAAATCGACCCGCTTCAAGCCCACCAGGATCATTTTCTACAGAGATGGAGTTCCTGAGGGACAGTTGCCACAGGTAATGTGGCGCCAAGTAGTATTTCATAGATGGTTGATATGATGGATCCACTGGATTGTCCAAATATTGAAAAATGAAAGTTTATTTATTCTGACCTCATTTACATAATGATGTGATGTTGACAAAGTTAATTTCAGTATCTTTCAATAAATTGAACTATATCTGCTTGAGTGCAAATTAACAATGTTGCCTTGTGTAGATTCTGCACTACGAGCTCCTGGCCATCAGAGATGCGTGCATCAAGTTGGAGAAAGACTATCAGCCAGGCATCACTTATATTGTGGTACAGAAACGCCACCACACACGTCTCTTCTGTGCCGACAAGTCTGAAAGGGTGAGCTTTCTAGTTTCCAACATAGTATTTTTTAAAATATGCTCTAGTTTTCATACTTGCATACTATTTTTTTCATATTTTAATAGTTCTGATGTCTTGTTTTCTCAGATTGGGAAAAGTGGGAATATTCCTGCAGGGACAACAGTGGACACCAGCATCACTCATCCCTTTGAGTTTGACTTCTACCTGTGCAGCCATGCAGGCATACAGGTAAAAAACAGAAAGGGAAACCCAATGTTTTTGTGCCCTGCAGTTCAATCCACAAGTATTAGTATCATATGATTTTGACTTTAAACCATATATGTTGCATTCAGTTGTTCTCGTTTTTATTCCCTTCTCTCTGTGCCCAGGGTACCAGCCGGCCGTCCCATTACTACGTCTTGTGGGACGACAATCGTTTCACGGCTGATGAGTTGCAGATTCTAACTTACCAGTTGTGCCACACTTATGTGCGTTGTACCCGATCAGTGTCCATCCCTGCGCCAGCCTACTATGCTCGTCTCGTGGCCTTCCGTGCCCGCTACCATTTGGTGGACAAAGAACACGACAGGTTAGTGTTGTTATGAGAGCAGTAACACAGGTTTTCTCAAACTTTCTTAGCTTGTGAACCTGTTTTTTTTTTTTTTTTTTTTGTTCCCAAAATGGTGTTTGTGAGTATTGTGATAATAATATTGCTGATCTTTGCTCCACTGCTTTTCTCCCTTTTCTCTCTCTGCAGTGGAGAGGGCAGCCATGTGTCTGGTCAGAGTAACGGTCGGGACCCCCAGGCGCTGGCGAAAGCTGTCCAGATTCACCACGACACCCTGCGGACCATGTACTTCGCCTGAGCTACACAAACCATCCCCACCATTGATCCCTCCCACCTCATTTCTACCTGAGTGGGCAAACGGCCCACCACCACCTCATCCCCATCCCTTATTCCCAATGACTGCCCACCTCCAGCACATGCTCCACAGACCTGCCAGTCATTCACCTAAAATCCAAGAAACACAAGGCCCTTCACCTGTAAAACACAGGCAGACTCTACAGCCTGATGCACTCAAAAGGTTATGAATATTATTATTATTATTATTGTCATTTTATTGTTTTTACTTTACCAGGACTATTGCTCTTTTTATGTTGAATTTTTAAAACTTGGGTATTATTATGTAATTGTATTGTACGCTACCTTCACACTCCTGTGTATGTAAGTATGCAATACGGATGGGAGGAAAATAGATGATAAAAAGAAAAAAAAAAATCTCAAAAAAACTTTTTTAACTGCCACCACGATGCTGCCTCCTTACCCATCCGAATGCCGGATGCCAGTGTTCCAAGCCCCTTAGTGTGGGGATCCTCCAGAGCGGTGGTACTGGGCACGCACACTTACATGTATCATTTTAACGTTGTCATGAACTACATTCATGTTTTTAATGTTTTTGAATAATGTTATTTTTTTAAAACAGCCTTGAGGAGTCTGAGGTATGGTACATTAGCACTTAGTGTTAGCATGTAGGTGCCACCAGTCCTGCACATAAGAGTTTGTTAGTACATGTGAGGCGAGCCCGCTGGTCTTTATTAGCAGAGACAGAAAGAGCAGGTGTAGCATATCGTAGATACAGGAGAGAAGTCCTGCCGCACTCTCTGTGCTGGTTGGCCAGTCCCTTAGAGATTTAGCCTATAGAGGCAAACTTAGCATAACAATAGAGGGACCATTTACATAGAGTGTATCAAATATACTTGCACCCCATGCACCTAAACCAGCATTATTAACCAGCCAAAAGTGATGCCAACCAATAGAAAAGGGGCACTTAAACAGGACGATAATCTTTTATTTCTGTATGCGTTGCTCTTTTCGGATTTACGAGGCACTTTTTTTTAATTTACTTATTGATTTATTTTATCTTCAAAATGGTGAGACTTGTCTTTTCTGAGGCTCGACAGACTACTTTTGAAGTTTTCACAGCCACACCCACGCAGCTTTCAGAACAAAGAGGTAACTAAGGCAATAGGCAAGGTCAACACCCCTCTGTAGATTTGAATGCAGGCAAATATATATATATGTATAAGTCTGTGATCACATAAGTGCTGCAAAGCTGAACTCGCATTCAGCATTTGACCTTGCTCTGATCATGCACATTCCAACCTGTATCGGTGGAGGAGATGACGCCACATGGTGCACTCTAAACTTCCACCCACATGCTTCTTTGCGTACCTACAAACACACACACACACACACAAACACACACACACACACACACTTCTCTACCTGTCCCTATTTTACACAAAGCTCTTCCCTTAGCAGGCATTTACAACTCATAGCCTGGATCGCAGAAGCACACGCACATCTCCGTCTCTTTTTTCAGCATGTAGAGACCAACCTCTTCAAAAGCACTTGTCCCCTGATTTCCCTCCAAGCCAAACCTCACTCATTCCCATCGTCACCTTCTATCCTTGCCGTCTAATCTCACTTTAAACACCGCACACATGCAGCATCCCCTGCCCCCAATCCCCTAGTTTGTGTTAGCCAATCCCTTTTGGTGCTCTGTGTGCATGGGCGGCACAGGTAGGGGATTGCTACATTGGACAGGGTGGGCCACTATTAATACTACTTAACATGCCCTGCCTTTACATCTAGTCACTTTCTGGATTTATGGAAAAAAAATAAATGCATGTAATTATTTTTTATGACTGGATATTCTGAGCCACCTTATTTTGGTTTCCTTAGAGGTAGGAGCGCTGCGCTCACCACTGCCTGTCAGTCGTTTTGCCTCGATTGTGTAATGGTTATAAAAAGACTGCTTTTTTCCTTTTGTCATTATTATTATTATGAATATTGTGACGAGTGTCAGAGTGTATCCTCAAGAGGGCACTGCAGAGACAGTCTCAAAATCCCACCTCAGTTGCCCTTTAAGCGCCTCAAATCTTGTCTGATGGTCAGAGCCCCTTTGAGCTGAAAGGGATCAAAAGATAAGAGATCAGATGAGTTTGATTTTTGAATCATGTTTATTAACTTGCATAATCAGTATGCCTTTGTACGCCGTTTTACTGATCCTTCATTGTGTCCAACGTGATTTGTATATATAAATATATAATATTAACCTGTTATGTATTTTGGCTCACCGGTTGCCGGGCCTTTCACAGTTGGGGCCAGTGTTCGATCCCCTCATTCTGCGCTAAAAAAAAAAAGAAAAAAGAGAGAGAGAAAAGAAAAAAAGTTGAAAAAAATCAGTCTGAGGGGGGGCAATTCCCAGCACCACTGAAAAACCAGATGCAGTTCTTCACTCACTGAAGCCACAAAGCACCTTGCAAAGGGGGAAGACGAAATGGCAGTCACCCTGGAAATGCATCATGTGGACACCCGAGAGAGTCCACTCCTCTCCTCACAGCCTCACTGTCTGACTAAGCAATATTGAAGCCACTGATCAAGAACAGTCCTTGTCATAGCACTTCCCAATAGATTTGAATGAGAGGACATGGAAGCATATTATTTTGGCTCTGTATGTCTGGAACTCTGTTGGGGTGGGTTATTTTTTAAAGAAAATAAAATTGTTTTTTATTATGCCCGTTGTTGGTGTTGTTTCTTCCCTCTTATTCGCTTGCAATGTTAAATACTAAGCGTTTATTTTAATTTGTGTTTTCCAAAGTTAATGATCAAACCCCTGAAGATGCTCGATGTCTTCCTGGCTCAAGCCTCTTGAATTTCTTCACTGTCTTTGTTATCAGATCTTAACACTGCTGTTACACTCCACATCTGTCTTATGTTTCCTCCATTTTATTTCATTGGTTGGGTTAGTGGGGTTGAGTTTTCTGACTTGAGGGTCTAAGGACAAAAGGTGTTGATTGTTGTACAGATTGTACAACCCCGTAAGGCAAACCGTGATCTCTGATGATTTTTATATACAAGTTAAAAATGACTTGACTTGAGAGCAGAAAATCGAAACACACTTTTCCATCACTTGCAGGGAAAATGCAGCCGGTGATTCATTGACGCTGATGTGATGCACATTCATTTTTTTGTCCTTTCAGCTGTAATGTGGTCACAGTACTGAGGGGTTACCTCTGGGTGAAGGCGGTGTTGGTTCTTCTGACGTGTGCTCTCACTGATCCCACCTCTTCCTGTCGGTGTCAGAAAGGCAACTTCACCATATTTAGCTGGCTCGCCCCGCAGAGTTGATCTGTCAGGCAGGCTGGAGGTCCGGACTCTCGTTTGCGGACACTGCCCGGCGCTGACAGCTGCGTTTCGGCACCGGGACGCGGACCACGGAGGACGGCGTCGCCGGTGTGCGGGTCTTCGGTAGCGGGGGCCGAGTCGGCGGCTGTTAAAAGCCGGTAAAAGTAGCTCCGTCGTCGGTTAGAAATCCCAACTCTCCGTCAGCAGCCGAGCTAGCAGCTAGTCGCCGTAGCTTGCCCGCGACGGCTCGCTGGAAAAACGGATTTATGTGGCCTCCGGTCGTGCTCGGCCATCGGTAAGGATTCATCTGGACTCGGTGACCCCGCTGTGATGATATCCTGACAGCCCCTCTCATCCGGTGCGGCCGCTTTCCCCCGAGCCCGGCTAGCTGGCGAGCTAACTCGGAGCTAACTAGCAGCTTTCGTCGCTCCTCCTGTAGCAGCCGGGGGCTCGGAAGCCGATTGGATCCGGTGACGGTGAGCGAGCGGCGGTGTGCGGGGACACCGAAGACCCCCCCCCCCCCCCCATCCCCTCCTCCACCCCCCCATTCACTTCACACTTGGCCGGTGAAAGGACCGTACCTCCCGTTTTTTTGACCGTCCGGAGGGAGAGGGGAGCCAGCAGAGACCGGCTCAGCCCGTCACCCAGCGCTGCAGAGGCGGCGAGCTGCAGGAGGAGACACCGGGCAGGACGGAGGAAGAGTCCCAGAGTTTTGACAACTGTGATCCGGGAAGTGAACCGGGCAGGGACCTCATGAATGGAAATCGGAACTACAGGTACGATCCCCTGTAATGTCTGTCCTGTGCTGATGAAAGATCGTAACCAGGGAGTCCATCAGCCTGGTTAAATGGCTTCTCTGAGTTACAGTTTAACAACAAAACAACTTATTTGAGCTGAAAAGGCAAGCATTTAGCTGTTGTAAGTACCCCATAAGTCACCCCCTCCACCTCTTGAGAGTCCTGAGTCCTGTCTGGAGGACTGGGGGGGGGGTTATGAAACAGGTGCTGAGGTGAAGCCTGTATTATAATCAGGCAGGCTTCATGTTGTGTTGTCTCGGGGTTACAGTGATCATGTCAGCTCAAACCCAGCAGGCCCAGTCACTTGAGAGCTTGTGATGGAGGCGAGGGGGCCTGTACTCTCTACATATCGAGGCCCCCAGGTCTCGTTCACACACTGACCGCGGACTGACCTCAACATGTGTAACAGCAGTCCTCTCCAGCCGCGGGCGCTCTGAGCGCCAAACATTTCACCAATGCTGTTTTTCTAATTCCTGAGGAGTGAGTATGTAGGCAGCGCAGGCTTTTGTTTAATGACAGACGGGTGTTTAACCCTGTTACCAAACATGTTTACCCACAGCATTAACTTACAACCTTGCACATTTGCACTCTAGTCTCGGCGATAAGAGTGATCAAGCTCACGGTTTGGCCAGTAAACTCTGTGTCTCGGCCGTGGTGACGGTTAAACAGCACAAAGGCCGCCCGGCTTTGTCTCGGCTGTAACGGAAGCTTTCCACTTATGTGACCATAAACTGAACACCAGGTACTCTTGATCAGCCGGTGACACACGATACAGCGGTCGGATCTTAATCCACCCCTCCTGCTGAGGAGGAGATCCCTCTCTGCTGCCTGCCGTCTCCGTCACCTCCCTGCTCCTCCCCAACATCACATCAGGGAACATGAGGTGCTTTCCCAGTAATCAAGCACCTGCAACGATGTCAAACAGGCTATAACAGTTGTGCATTACTGGTAGCCCAGGTGTGCGAGTTAAGCTTATGTTATACTGTTGATTGGATGTGGTACAGTAAAAAGTGACAAGTTTGTGGTCAAAAGAAACACCAGATTCAGCGTTACTCTTCCAAGTGCAGAGGGGAAGTCTTAACCTCAAGATTTTGGCATAGGCTTGCTGGCTGAGCCGAAAACACACCGTTGGTTGCAGCTGCAACCAAATGTGATAAGGCTCCACCAAATATTTTCATTTCGCTCTGATAGCGACTGTATTTTAGTCTTTGATATTTCAATGTTTATCTGTTCTGGAGGATCGTTAGTTGTGTCTACTTACACCATAACTCTCGTCAGTCAGCACTGACGCCATACAGACCTCGGGTCTTGCTGTAAGTGTGTTACAGAGTTCATGGGGATGCTGGAAATCTTTGAAAACGCTTGAATTTGAGTGGTGTTCTCCAGGTTGGAAAATTGATTGAAATGTTAATGACTTGATACAGTAAATGTATGTCGTGACCGAATAGTTTGCTTTTTAGATGAAAAATAATAATATAAGTCTGAGAGATTTGATTTGAGTGTAACTCACCACAGCCTCGCAGTGCTGAAAAAGCCTGAAAAGTGATTTTTGGAAAAGCTTCATAAACCCTGGTTTTGGTATTTGCTTTCAGGACATTATTTCACAGCAGTCCCAAATCACATGAAATGCAGTTTCATGCAGAGTACCCTCTAGCCGGCCTTACGCTAAGTGTGTTAAGGAGTGTGGTTGATGCCCTCACTTTGGAAGACATTAATCCGTTAACACAGTCAGACAAAAGCACGTGTTGCCATGTCAGTCTGTGGCTTCTCCGTGCTGGTTGCTGCAGCGCCTCAGTATTGGTTCACATATCACCAACAACCACGGGCCGGCCAGTGAGTCTTATGCCTGGGTGAATGATTAAAAGCTGGCCCTCCATCAGTCAGCCAGTGGACCGGAGAGCCCGCTTAGGAACTGACTCACTCCTCTGCCTGCTCGTAGTCTAAGCAGCAGCATGTGGCACAGAAACCGTGGCTCTGGAGAGCTTAGCACCAGGGATATAATGAGTGCAAGGCTTTTGAGCCCCAAGCAAATCAAATCCGTTTTGATGTGCTAACCCTGAGGTATGCCTACTAACGGCTTGTCGCTTGATTTTGATGCGATGCTGCGTTGTGGCCTAGCTGCAGAACCAGACCTCGTCAGGAACGTCAAATTATGGGTTGTTAATGTCAATGGAGGACTCATAGTTTAACGTAAACTTAAATGGAGAGATGCATATTTTCCTACATGTCATTGTATGCAGGGCACAGTTGATAAGTCATATTGGCCTCAGCGGCAGGCCAGCCTTCAAAGGAATAGTTGACATTTTCAGGCTTTGTGTTTATTTGCTTTCTTGCTGCGAGTTAGATGGAAGATCAATAATGCTGTCATATCTGTCAGTTTAATATTAAGCTGCAGCCGGTTAACTTGGCATATAGACGTGTAAACGACTAGCCGGGCTCTGCCCCATAGGTCACCAAATCGGGCTACTAGCACCTTGACAAGCTGTGGTTTAAAGAGCGATCAACGTTTTTGATCAGTCGCTGTAACTTTCTGGTTAGCTGGCGACATGCTGCCAATGACAAACGAGATGTAACACGTTAGTTGATAAGCTTTGGAGGGGCTGCTAGGCGGATTGTGTTACCTATTTTGTTTCCTCCCAAGAGAGAGTCGAGCTGGGTGCTTCCATCTGTTTCCAGTCTTTGTGTGAAGCTGAGATAACTACCTGCTGGCTGTAGCTTCATAGATACCTTACGGACACGGCGGTGGCGTTGATTGTGGCACGAGAGCGAATTTCCAAAATTGTTCTTATGACACTGTGTCGAGTACAGCTAAACAGTATGGATGGGTACTCCAGCAATTGTACAAGAGCCTGAGTTTTTCTTATTATCATAAAATCCCCCGGTGGCAGAGTATTTTGCATACTGAGAGATGCAGCTTACTGGAAGACAGTGAGATGGCAGACACCCCCCACCCTCCACCTGTCGCACCACACTTTGTAAGCAGGTGGGATTTGAGTTAGCTGGAGATGACTCAGCACGGTGTGAAAGGCAGGCCTGCTGGAGGTGGGTTTGAACACACAACCAGTTTCACTCGCGGTGACGTCTCTCTTTGGGGTATTTTTGTT
>JBAJHX010000036.1:16524510-16542631 GCA_037176925.1 Amniataba percoides
TGTGTGTGTGTGTGTGTGTGTGTGTGTGTGTGTGTGTGTGTGTGTGTGTGTGTGTGTGTGTGTGTGTATGTGTGTTTGTGTATGTGTGTTTGTGTGTTTGTTTGTTACCAAACAAAGCAGTCGGTCGTTTAAAAGTGTGCCTCATGCTCTCGTGACCTTGTTGGTGGCTCGGTTGAGTCGGCCTGCTCTCAGTCGGTGGTTTTCCTTTCGGAATTGCCGCGCGACACTTTGGAACAGCTAGGGCTGGGTGTCAGAACATGATAGCAGCCTGATTTTTTTTTTTTTTTTTTTGGCATCAGAAGTTTTTAAAGCATACCAAACATTTGGAGGCTAAAAAAAGCAAGAAGCAGTCCAGAAGGTTTTTATAATGGTGAATTCTTGCACTGAGGAATCAAGGTTTTCTTCTCGAAGGGCATTTTTACTAAAAACAAAATGAGCATGACAGAATGACGGCGTATAGCTCGGCCTGTTGCACAGTGAAGTCATTCGAGTGTCATTTCACGGCAGGCGGAGAGATGAAATTAACGGAGCCAGTGTCAGTATTGAAACTTTTCTCACGATGCCCAGCCCTAGTAGCAGCCCCGTGGCGATCTTTCATCCTAGTGCAATGCCCTGCCATGTGTCTTGTCCCCCGACGGAGGGAATGTGTGCCCAGCAGTATCCCTGTTTTGAGCCGGTAGGGTGGCGACTGAAAAAAAAACTACAAAAAAAAACAACAAGGGTGGTCTGTAGTTCTGTGGGTACCTTTTCAGTCCAGGGGGTGAAATCTTTCTATTACAAGAGATCTCTAAAAACACTGCACCTCACTTACCTTGGTATGCTGCATATGTTATACTACATGAAAGAAAACTGCAAATTGCTTTTATTATGACATATAATGCTTGAGTAATGCCTGATTGCGATATTCTTATACAGTAACTATTTTAGAGTCAAAATAAGTATAACTGTAAAAAATATTCTCTGTTTTGTCTTAACACTTATTCGATTTTGAGAAATTGTTCTTGAGCCGACTTTTATTTTGTTGTCCTATTTAAATGTGTCGTTCTTTAAATTTATATATGAAATATATATATGCGGAATATTTTATGGTGTATTTATTGAGAGTGCGTTCAAGCGGCTGGAGTCTCCGCATCATATTGCAGCATGGTGGGGGCGGAGCCAGGAGGAAGAGGCCTTTAGCCCCTCCCCCTCCATGTTGACGCCTTATTCTCCTAGACACGCAAGCACAACAATATGGAGGGGGGGTGCCAGGTGGAGGAAAAGGGGGGTGGAGGGTGGATCTGACCCGGTGATTCAGAGCCATGCATCAGGCTCCAGCTCTGGTCGACTCTCACTCCTCCCTTTTTTTTTTTCTTTGGTAATGTTCTTTATCCTCCACTCTTCTTTTACCACCCTAGAAGGCAGAACGCCAACCCCCACATGTTGCAGCTCATCTCTGACGAAGGGAACCATTTCTGAACTCACTTGGGTGTCGAATAGCTGACTTTTTTTTTTTTCTTGTCATCCCAAGCTGCTAATTGGTACGTTAGCCATGTAAAGTCCCCGAGCCAGTTAAGGGCAGGTGGGAGAGTGTAAAATTGAAAAGTGGTTGGGGGGGAGGGAGGAGGAAAGGTGTTGGAAAGGCAGAACTCTTCGGATCACAGTGGAAAACTTTAGCGTAGGCGTTGCTTCTTTCCTCTAAAATTGTCTCCTGTCAAGTTTTTTTTTTCTTGTGCCAGAACATTTTACAGCAGGAACAGGTCTCATTCCACAAGAAAAGACATGCCTCAGCCTTAAGTGCGTTCTTACATAATCGTCAGATTTCTATGTGACTTTGCGATGCCTGTGTTTGGGTGGCCTACCGAGAAAACAAGCCTACATACTTGATCTGCCCTGATTCCCCAAACCGGCGTCCTCATCTCTTCACGTGTAAACCACTAACATTGCTACAGAGCCGGATGAGCTCTGATGTACAAACAAGCCTGTAAGCTTTCACAAAAACCGCTCTGTCCTGTTTGTACTGATGTCTGAACAGAGTCCAGGTCTGGGTCAAACAGCATTGGAAATCAGTTCTTGCCATTTGTTACAGCCAGATGAGCAGTTCTTGCTGCCTCAGGACAACTCAGATATCGTCGTATAAATTCTGAATTGCATGAAAGCGTGTTTTCATTTGACTTTTATACGCCTTCCTGTGTCTATATTAACTGGTTTTTGTGGTCGAATCCAAAGAACAGTGGTTTTCAGCTGCAGTTTGACCCGGGCCTGACAGGAACCAGGAGGTTCCCCAGAGTGCTGGATTACCGAGACCTGTGCCTGTATAATGAACCAAGGACGAGATGTATCGTGATGAATTGCTGTTCTTTTCTTTTTTTTTTTTTTTTTCTCCTTGTGTTGTTGGTTGTACCTCACCTCATCGGAGGATCAGAGACATGGAGCTTTTGAGTGTTGTTAATCCTGTTCCAAAGTAATTGGGCCCTCTGTCCTTTTTTTTTTTTTATTTGAACCATTTTGATTTCATAAATGTTTACTGTAATCTTTACTCCCATGACATTCAGATGCTTCACCTGCTTTCATCCCATTAGCATTCCAATAATGACTATGAACCAAATATTGCACAAGAGATTAGGCCCCCTGATGCCGTTTTTCCCTTGTATACACACACAATGGTTTTGAAGACCGATATCTGACAGTGGCCAAGGATTTAAAGTGTTTTTCTGTACACGCCGATTGTTCAGATTGTCATTCATCTTTTTCAATGTAGCATCACTCTTTGCTCTGCCAGTTTTATTTCAAACTAAAGATCTTGGGCTCTGATACCTCTGAGTGAGGCACCAGCAAACGGATGTACACGTTGAACAGTGAACCTTCACCACCAGATGATCCATGTCTAAGTCTCTCTGTATGTTGCAAAGGCTCTGTTGTACCAACAGCTCTATTCCTTTGTTTTAAATGTCTCTTTCTTTTGTAACTCTCTCTTATAGGTTGTTGGCCTTTTCGTGTTGCTTTGCTTCAGTTTGAAGTGTATCTTTGACTAATACTTGCAATAAAATGCTTTGCTTTACCTTGGTTGTCTGCTGAAATGTGTTAGAAATTGAAATGCATGTTGTCATATGTATAAATTAAACCTGGGTATGAGAAATGAATAAAAGTAATTAAATATTCAGAAATCTACTTATTAGTAGAGACATGTAGGCCCATCATGATCATAAATACAAAACTAAGATATACTGACTACTGACTGTTTTCTAAAGTTCAGAAGCCTGTCTTGTTTTTTTTCTTGTGATTTTTCTTAGAAATGGAGAAGGTATATTGTCATGTAGAATACCTTTTCACCCCCTACTACTGTACATACTGGTTATTGTATGTGGTATGTAATGGTTATCATAGTACAGTACACAGTTTTAGAAGTTTAATTAGTGAATAATTTTACTTAAATGCCTTATATTAACAGGATAATAATAATAATGCAGTGTTTTTCATTGTCGCTGACAATTAAGCTTCACGAATGCTGGCACTATACACATCTCACGAGAATGTTATTAGTTTTGGCCGTACTGACCTCATGGTGGGGCTAGAGGACCACCATGTGTGGACTGTGAATATCTGCACAAAATCTGGTGACAGTTCAAATATTTTTTTATATTTCAGTCTGGACCCATGTGAGCTATTGACATTACTGTTCCTCGATCCCCCCGGCCTTTAATCGACATCCTTGGAAAAAAAAGTTCTCAGCAGCTCTGTTTGATGTTTTTATATGTGAAATTATGGTCACATTATGATCAAAAATGAAATGTAATAACATTTTTGTCACCTGCTACCACATTTTTTTGATGCAGTTCCTCAATAAAGGACATAGATTTCATTCCACATGTAGTTTTAATTTAGAGGACGTTCCACCTCACACTCCCACACACACATGCAATATGTAAAAACTGAAAGTGGAGAACGTCCCAACAACCAAAGTGACACTCTGAAGTGACGAGCTGAAATATTTACAGGTGAGGCATGTGTGGGTCTACCTGAGTGAGCGGTACCACTGTCGGCTCCATCACACTTAAACCTCTCCACACCGCAGCAGTAACACTTCCACAGGTGTTTTCACTCATCTTGCTTGATTGGACGTCTCCCCTCCGGCACTCATTACAACTCTTTGTTTCGGCTGTGAGGGCAGGACGTGCTACATCCAAATGATTCTTGTGAGTACTTTGAGTTTTGTACAACACCCCCATAATTCCACAAAGCATTGGTGTGAGCAGAGGTTTAAGCACCCATGATAATCGAAAACACCTGTTAGGCCATGTGAGGCCTTTGAAATTAGAAAAGTTGCATATAATAAAATAAAATAGTAATGCATACTTAATTCAAAACCATCTAAACCAGTTTTCTTTGTGCTCAGGTTTGATTATCAAGATGTTAATGTCAGTTGGTCACATAGTGCTCTGCAAAATGAGTCAATTACATGTTGTAGAAGCCACTATTGTTAAAATGAGCTGCTGAATTCAGGGTCACTCTGAACTCACTTGAAACAATTTTCTACCAGCTCTTTGTTTTATTTTTGTTTTTTGGTGAGACTGTTTTTGTTTTGTTGTTGTTGTTGTTGTTGTTGTTGTTGTTGTTCACATGAAGCCACAGCTCGGTGTAATGAAACAATCATAAGCAACACTTCCCATCATTAAAAAAAACGGATGCTCTGTGTGGAACCAGATGCTCTGCAGGGTGGGACTCAGCGCTGATTATGTTCACATCCCAACTGTCATAAACAGCTCGGTCCCCCTGTGCCCAGCTACGTCCAGCTGACAGGATGATGGTGTTCATTTCTGTACATCGTTTAAATAAGGGAGAGCCACAGCTTAGTCAGACAGGCGTCCCTCTGCGGGAATAAATGCAGCTGCCACAGTTTGGTGCAGCAGCTCTGTGACCGGACTCCGCTGTTAAAAGCTAAATCAACACTTAATCAAATGGAAATGAAAATGTGCTGCTCTTTACATGCAAACATGTTGTATTTCTGGCCAATCAGTGATGTCAAATCAGGTTCTGCACTTTTTGTCCAACCTAAAAAAGACCAATTAGACTTTGTCAAGTATCAGCTTATCTTCTTTGATCACCTGAGGACGGCAGAATGAGCTGTAAATCCTTAAAAAGTGAATACAGCAAATATGCAAATTGTCGCTGCAGACACTGAGCAGCATTTATCTGGTGTCATGTGATGAATCTAAGTTAACTTAATATTCACTCCTTTTTCTTCCTACTGGACCCTGTGATTCAGTTACATGCAAACCCCGGAGGAAATGTTTTTTTTTTTTCAGCAGTAGATTGTGTCTTCATCTGTAGTTGTGATATCTTACTGTTCTCTGCTGGATGGCAATCGAATGTCTGTTGTGTGTGTGAAATCCAACATTATCCACGGTCCTCTCTGGGGCCACCTCGACTAAACAACTAATGTTGTGCAAGAAAGGAGAGCTTTCAGACATCTGTGCGACCAGGAAACACCTTTTAAGATGCTAAATAACAGGTTAAAAAAAAAAGAAAAAGAAGAACTTGACTCTTCCCCCGAGGTTTGTGCGGGGAAAGCATGTGATCCAACAAATTAGCAGAGCGCTGAGGTCACAAATGAGGCTGTAGGTCAGCGCCGCCTGCTGAGGAAAATATTGAGCTCCTTTGCTGTTAAATGCTGCACTGTTGTTCACCAGCTTAGTCTCTCTTAGTAATGGTGGAGTACAGTGTGTGTTTTAGAGCTTTTCAAGTTAAAACAGTACTACTGTTTACTGTTAAAACACTGCAGCTTCAACTAAATCCGAATACCACTGTCAGATGTTAGTTATTTTAAATACATACATGCCAGTAAATATTTGGTTCTGTCAGCTCTCACTGCCACTTTGTCAGAATCTGACATCTTGTTTAAACATATTTTTTAACTGTAAAACGGCATAAATATATAAATACTGCATGAATGTACCAACCCCTGTCACTAAAGGATGATGAAAATAATAATCTCAGCCAAGCCCCGCTGCTGTTTTGGAACAGAAGTGACTATTATTCTTGAGACTGTCAGTGTGTTAATTCAATTATTTCTGAGGCTGAAGGAATTGTTTGGCTGATCCCTTTAAAAGTCTTTCTGTCAGTGTGGGCGCGATCTGTCATGTTTGCCGGAAAATATCTCTCTTGCCACGTTGCACCGTTTTGCAAAGTTATCTATTGATGCACCAGCAATCAGGGAGCCAACACTTTATCATAATTACCAAAAGCAGCTACATAAATGATTCTAATTAAAATAAATACCAGCAGCAAAAATATGTCAGCTTTAATACAGCTCTGAATCCCTAATTTTTTTTCTTTTATAAATGAGTTTACAAGGCAACTCAATGGACAAGCTGATACCCGCTGCCCGAGCTTGTCTGTCATACAGCTGTTGAGGGAAGCAGAGGAAGCTGTTACATTTTCTTTCCATCTCTTACTTTATCTTTTCATCGAAGGCTGTTTTGATCAAAATCCTTAGTTTGTCCAAAATGAATGCAGACACTGCAGCATGGGGCCTCTGTTCATGTTTGTTACTCTTTTTTTTCCTTTTTCCTCTTGTTTGTTGCAGTCATCTCTGCAGTTCTCCCTGATTAGCTAATGATGATGAGCTGTGTCTGAAATACTTGACCCAGCAGCTTTGGAGCAGAAGTGTGTGAACTCAAGAGTGTGTCTGTCTTAACTGCTGCAGCTTTGCAAGTTTTTAAACTTTCTTTTCCTTTCTTTTTTAAAAAAAAAAAGTTTCTGGTTGTTCATTTTTGGTGTTTGATAAAGACTGTGGATGTTGATGTGCCCTCTGAAAAAAATAATGATCTCTATGCAGTATCCTTGAGCAAGACGGTGCTGAAAAATTAGGCACAGGAGACAAAATGTGTATCCTGTGGTGTTTTGTGCAGAATGAGAAACTATGGGGGCGGCTGCTCTGTCACTTAGCATCTGACTTGCTCAGCTGCGCTTGAGAACAGAACAAGAACACTTGTTTAAAATGCAGCTGCGTGCTAAACTGGACCTGCTCGCTGTGTCAAAATGAGCCACGTTCAGCTGAAATGCAGCTTAACAGGATAGAAGATGATGTTCCCCCAAGATCCACTCATCACAGGTGTTACAGAGGAGTGTGACATCAAATGTTTTTTGTTTTTTCCTTTACATTTTACCCTGTCAGGAGGCTGTACATCAAATAACACGCAGACGAGGCTGTCACTCTGGATTTGTATATTCAGAAATATGCAACGTGCATTTCTAAAAAAGTCTTCATCGCAAAGGTGGCTGTGAGAGGACTCTTAAATTTTGTAAACACAGTTTGATGATAACACAAGGAGGTCTCGCAGAGTTTCGATTGAAACAATCAGATATCAAACAACAAGGATATCAAAGGAATGACTGTCTCTAACCTTTTTTTCTTGCAGTTTATCAAATTCAAAGTTGGTTGGAACCTTCAAAGGTAACTTATCCTGTGATCTGGTATCATCACTGTTTGCTGTAAAATGAGGGTAATAATTTACAGGATTATGCGGCCCGTCTGTCACAATTTTATAACCAGCTCTGGCCTAGATTAACCTTGCAGTTCCACCTCTCACCAGGAGAAGGAGCAGTTCACCAAGAGAAAGTCTGGCCTGACGAGGAGCCGTGTCAGGCCTCACGTGTAGCACGTTCAATAGGATGTGGAGGGTGTGTGTATGTTTTGGGAGGTGGAGCCAGAGGTCAGATATCAGAAAAAATCTGGTCTGGTTTGAAAACAGCATGCTTTGTTTTAACATGACAGAATGTTGGTGGCCACATGTCCGTGATGTGTTCTGAGTTTCACGTTTTTACTCTACCTCTAACCTCCACCTTTGCTCCTGTCAGGAAGGTGGATGATAATATTCAGGGGAAAACAACTTGACTCACAGATTGCACAACAATAACCCTCCGTTCCACAGAGCACAGATGACCCGGGAGCACATGGAGTCGTCACAGATGTCGACCTGCAAAAGAGGAGCCACCGGCTCCAGAAGGCTCTGCGTCTTGGCATCTGCTGGGCGCAGTCAGCAACAAATATTGAATTACTATCACTGCAGTCTTTGTGTATGTAAGCATAGTTTGTGATTGACCGTCTGCTGAGCGACTCTTTGGCTCTTTTTAAAGGTTTCTGTAAAGTGAAGTAACTCAGACTTTTTTTTGACGCACTTTGACTAAACTTCATGAACATCTTTTATTCTTTTTTTCTGAGTCAAAATGACAATCACTTAAGGAAATTTTCGACATTTTAGGAAATATGCTCCTTCACTTTCTTGCTGAAAGTTGGATGAGAAGATCTACATCACTCTCGAATCTGTCCACTAAATATATGGTGACAGCCAGCAGCTGGCAGTCTCCAGAGGCAGATTTCTTACCAAGAGAGCACCTTTTTTAAATGGTTCACCATTTTGTACAATCTTCCACTTATGAAAACTTACAGAAGTTTATCTGTTTAATGTGAGATAAACTCTTTCTAAAAGTTGCTCTATGGACTTTTTAACTGCTTAGGGAACAGTCTCAAAAGAGGCTTCATAAGACCTCCATAAGCAAACCAGACCAAAGATGAGAATATTGGCTATTTTGTATTAGTTTCTGATAGATATTCTTAATGAATGCTATCAAATATAATTTTCCCACAACATCAGATAGGATGAATTTGAGTTGCTTCAGCAAACTACTGAAGTTTTTGATGGTGGGAGCGAATCAGAAGGAACCTGTAACCTAAAGTGAGGTGAAACACTTCTCCCTTTGTTCAGGGAGACTGACAGACTCAGGGAGACACAAAATGAAAAGTTCCATAGACCTGCATGAGTGAAAATGAAAAATTGGCCTATTTTTTTATTTTTATGATGGATGTGTTCTAGCGTAGCTAAGCAATAACACTGTGATACCCAGAGATATGCTACCAGCACCTCTAAAGCCCACTAATCAACACAATATGTCTTGCGTGATTAATCTGTACAAAAACCAGAGAAGCATAAAATGGTTTAAAAACGTAAAAGTTTCAGTTTTCAGTGTTTTGTGCAGAGTCAGGAGTGCAGTTTCAATTTGTTTCTTAACTCAAATATCTCCTGGACCAGGATTTATATTCTATTTACCATACAGATCTAATCAGCGACATAAAAACACAACACGCTTACATCATGAAATAACCAAATCCAAGACTATAAATAGACAGTCATGTTTTTCTCTAATCGCCCCGCACCACCCCCACTCCTTTTGTTAGGCCTTCACTGGTCCCTATCTCTATAAACATGAATACGTATAGTTCTGGTGAGGAAATCCAGCTGTGATAAGAGTAACATGGCTGGAATGCGCAGAGAAACGCTGAATAATTGGGAGTCAACAGAGGGAAGACTGGTCGCTGACGTTTCTCATGGATCAGTGGGCTGCTCTTTACAGCTCCGGAGTACAATGTAACCCACAAACAAGAATCTGAATCTGTGAATCAGCTATTGTGTGTGTGTGTGTGTGTGCACCACTGCAAGCAGAGATGGTGATAAGATAATATTGAGCTGTCAGGGATCAGCAGGCAGTCTTTTCTATTGTATGAACTGTATGGGCTGAATTATGATGGACCTTTCTAACAGTCGGCCCTCCCGGCCATTCTTCAGTCATTGTGCACTTGTCAGTCCTTGGAGCGGGTAATGTAATGTATTTGATTATTTGCAGATCGTTTAAATATTATGTAAAGTTTAAAAAGGACCCTCTTCAGTATTCTCTCAACCAAGAGAGTTAGCCAGCATCAAATAATAATAATAATATATTTTTTTTGTGGCCAGTCTGACAGTCTCTCTGGACTCAGCTACTGAATAAATTACCATCTGATTTTGTACAAGCATTTAAAGGATGAATGCTAACAATTTTGGTGGTCCTATCACTTTTCATCTGCTATCATCATCAGGTCATAATGTTTAGTTTGTCGGACGCACACAAAACGTATGTCCAACGCAGCATCACAGAACTGCTAATGTGGCCGTCAACACTTTAGTCAACAATTTAGTTTTTTACAGCAGCGGCTTTGCGGGGTCATTTCTAGGTCATCGAATCATGTTTGATTTTTTTTTTTCTCTGCAGGCAGCTGGTCTGGGCCACTATACTCCAATATGGCCTGGAGTCAAATAATTCAGCTGCTTTGGGGGAACTTTTTTTTTTTGAAGAACACATTTCAACTATAGACTTTAGATTCTACGTCTGCACTCACATTCATGAAAAAGGCAGGCGATGTTGTCATTTTTTTGTTACTGTCAACAAATCCCACAAAAAGACCAAAAACACTGAGTCCCTCTCTCAGTACGTTCAAAGACCTCTGTCCTATCTGCAGCACTCAGCCTCAAGCCCGTTTGTTCTTAGTAAGGGCAAAAAGAGATTTCCAGAAAGAGCTGGGCACTGTGCGTTTTAGCCAACTTTGCTCAAACTGGAGTTAACTGTGTATTTGTCGGCTATTTTTAGCCACGGTTGATGGCAGCAGGATGTGTTGGACTGACTCAAAATAAAAGCATAAAATACGATGGCTGCATTCATCCCAGTGAAGCAACCTGTTTCCCAGAGCAGCAGTGTGCTTTTAGTTGTGCTTTACTAGTTTTTGGACAAGAATGGAGCTCTGTGGCACAGAACAGCTATATCAGGCTACACAATACAATATCAGGTCATTGTTGCTCGTGTCTTTTCATTGGAGTTTGAAAATAAAGAAAATCACCACATCCATCCTTTAAGCTTTTTTTTTTTTGGTGCTTTGGCTCCTTGTAGATTTGTGCCCTTTGGAGTGGCTATAAGATTTCCCTGACACACATTTACCTTTTTGTACATCCGGCTCAGGTCAGCTTCAGAGGGGGGAGCACCACATGATGGATGTGCCTCTCCTCCACCTCCGTCTCTTCCGTCATCCGATGGGGCACATGAATGCGTGGGCAGACTAACAACACAATGGGAGCAGTGCTAATGGGCTCATGACAGCGGGGACGATTCTGGCACAAATCTGGGTGAGGGAGCCCTTCTGAGAAATGTCCTGCCCTCCTTTTTACGCTTACATTGTCAAAAGTGCTCTTGAGAGGGATTATCTGCACACGGTGATGTATGGTTTATATATATTTGCTACATTTGCTACTTTTACAGACTCACATGAAGCTGACATTTGTTTCATAAAGGGCAGCTGCGTTGAAATTTAGCACCAGTCTGACTTCAGCAGTGAGTGATCTGTATTCCACACGTATCACTCTTCAGTTCTTATTTCATTTTCATAATATTTCATCATTGTGTTTTGCACCTCGGGATGTGGCCTCCGGGAGTTTTAAGCTCTATTTGCTATTCTTGTATCAGTTTTAAGGTCTGCCGATGTTGTCGACTCTTGTAGCCGCAAATGAAGCGGCTTGTCTTTGATATATTTTTAATTATCGGTGCAGAAAGCAGAAACGATTTTGGCTAAAACTCCCAAAGGCACACCCAAAGTTTCATGGCAGATGTTCAATTGCTTTTTCCTCCCACACCCGATATAACTTGTCCTGCATTTGGCCTCTGGCTCTCTGGTCCTGCTTCCTCAGTGTGGTCCAATATAGCTCTATAGTCATAACACTGCTGAGGGTTAGAGGGTTCGTTTCTTGTGTGGCTTGACGGGTGTGTGATGTGAAAGTTAACATTGCCACTGCGGATGATTGCGTCCTGTGTGTTATGTTTCCAGTTTCTGGATGCACACCAAGAACTCTTTAACAAGACAGAGAAGAACAAAACAAAACTCAAATTAACAGTCATCCGAGAATCTGAATGTGACCTCCAAATCACATAAGTTGAATCCACAATAGGTTTCAACCACATTGAACACATCAAGCTGCAGAGACCCACAATAAACAGGCGACGACTAACTAACGTGAAAGTTTCTGCACTGATTCTACGGGTAGATGAGTATTAACAGTATAAATAGCAAGAAATGTGCTCCAGTTAGAGCTTGAATCTCTGTCTTCTGTCTGTATTCATTCTTGCAGATGTTTTTGTTATTTTATGCGCCATATATATTTTTCATCCATTACTAAGTGATACAAACGTATTATATTCTGTCTGCCTCCGAGAGACAAAACAAATATAGAAAATTGTCAGACATTATGGCTCTGAACATTTTTGTGGAATGATGCTTTAGCAGAACATGTTTTTCCAGTTAAAAATTCAAAAAACAAACAGGATTGGCTGAGCAATTCTCAACAAATGCACATTTTTCTAGTCTACGATGATGTCAGAGTGCTGGTAGTATCCTTCAGACCTTCTGGACATAATGCGTCTGTCTATTGAAATATTTTAAATAAGCACTAGGGGGGAAAAGTCTAATTATTTTGGCACCAGCAGATGTTTCAAGTTGAACATTCTGCAAATGGTCCCAGCACGACACTGGTTCAGGTCAAGTCAAGCTCACACACAAAGCGATGCAGCTCACTTTTCAACATCAACATATTCGTTGGTTCTTACAAGCTAGATGAGCCTTTGTACTTAGTTCTTATCCCTCCATCAGTGTTATAATGGCAATTCAATTGACATGTGGGCATCAGTTTATGTTGTCTCCTGTTCTACGTACTTCTGAAAAACACTGTTAATGATCATAATTTATTGATTATGATGATTCTGTAATACAAATGCAATGACCCAAGATCCCTATGAAGTAAAAAAAGACAGTTACGTGGTTTGATTTGAGTAAAAGTTACTATAATTATAATCTTTGTTTGTATCACTCCTCTCATCTGTTACGAGGCCTTTAGTTCACCACAAACCTCACAGATGGCGCTGATTTGTTGAATTACTATTTGACAACTTCAGAATTGTGATTAAATCTGTCTAAGCAAATTATAGATGTGTAATCTATCATAATTCTTTGATGCAACTATTCACATAGAGTAATTAAAACCCATTCAAAAGAGAAAAAGAATCCATGCATCTACATTTGAATCAAACAAAAGTACTGATTTATGTTTTTTTTAGACTGGTGAATGGAAATGGCCTGGGAAAGTTTGACATTGTAACACTGTAGGACATCTCCCATTTCATTAGATCTGTGAATGAGCAAATGTTTACATCTTTGATCTGCTTTCCAAATGCCCTTGTAGGAGCATGACGTGCTTTATCATAGCTGTGTCCTTGTGATCAATTAACGGCTAACCGAGCTAAGTGATTATACTGGCTGTCTGAAGCTAATGTGTTCTTAATGTAATCATAAGTAATTGTTAAATCACTTTTGAGCTAACTGTTTGACTCCTTTGTTTTTTTAATCTTCACTCTCAAATATATCTAACTACAGTGAGTGTTGTTCTACATACATTGTTTTTAATATATGGTGACTACTTTGACAGCAGCCTCTACTTTTGTGGATCCAGTTTCCGTTTTGTGATTGTTAAAAATTCATTTTAAATATGGCCAATCACTTGTTTACGTCTCATCTAAAATATGAAATCAGTGAATTCATAATTTAGTACTATCACTGTTTTTTAATCGCCAGCTCCTTCAGCTCCAGGTCTTCCAAATTTTACTGAAATGTTTTCACGGATCTCTTCATAAGTGTGCACCTACACGCACAGAGAGACTTATCCAACATGTAAAAGTAGAAAAATCTAAGATAACAAGATTATAACAGTCAACCCCTGAACTTTTTAAATAATACATTGAAATAACACACAAATCACCGAGTTTTGAGGGGATTTTATTATAAAGGCAATACAGTACATTTCAATACAATTCTCAGTTTATACAAAATGACTACTTCATTAAATATACAGTGGTGTGTGCTGCCCAGCAGGAGGCAGTGGAAAGACATTGATGGGAATTCAAGCTGAATATCCATTTTTAGAAATTTGTGTATATATATATGTATCCATATATGTTTTGCCAGCAAGCAGTTCACCCTTCACATTGAGACCTCTGTGGAGCAGGAGTGCATCTTCAGATGGTGTCATCCAAATGTTCGTGCAGCCTCTCTCCTCTGTTATGGTGCCATTGTCTCCTGAAAGGAAACCAAGTGTCCAATTTAGATCAAACCGCAGTGACAAGCCGTAAACTGGCTCCAGTAAACATGACAATTGTTTTGTCAGCAGACACAGCCTGGCCTGTTGTGCCTCATGTGTGTCACTTATCATGTGGGAGGACACTGCTGCTATGTAGCTTTTTATTACCTTCTTACTTTGCTGTTTTCATTTTGTACCCTTGGGGCTTTTTATTTTTTTTTTCAAAAGAGCTACTACCTGCGCCTTATTCTCTCTCAGTGTATTGCTTTATCATCACAGCATAGCCTGAAATGAGATTTGTGTCTGTGCATGGCAGTGTCTGTGCGCATTACTGTACCTCCACAGCAGAAATGCCAGCACTCCTCCAGACAGCAGCAGGAGGAGGACGAGACACACTATAGCCGCTGTCGTCCCTCTGCCCTCTGTCTCACAAGGTGCTGTTAGCAGAAAAAAGACTTGTGATTAAATGGAGGGAGGGGGTGGGTTGGGGGGACAAACACAAGTCATCTGACATTGCTGCCCTAAAAGGCCAAAAATGTCCCTTGGAACAAGCCTGTGTATACAAACTGACTGAAACAAGCGAGCGTTAACAAGAGGTATCCTAAAAATACCCCGACTGTCTTTGGATCATCACGCCTCTTGGCAGTTACCAAGAATTGCATTTGTCTCGCCTGTTTAGCAACAGCGGTAGCAGCGGTAGCAGTAGTGGCGGTAGTGATTTATTGATCGCACTGTGGAAAATCCTTTATCACTGAAACACCGCCAGTGATACAATACACAGAACAAAGTGCAATCAGGACACGGCTCAAGATACAAGGCGCCGTGCAAAGGGATGGGAGTCTGATTTCTGAATATCCATGGCACAACACACTCAGCAGGCTTGAAATGAGACATCAACAGGCATAGCCACCTTTTCATCCACTCCACTCGCTCAGACTTTTGAAGGAAAAGTCAAAGTATGTGTGTAAAAGACTTACAGAAGTGTAACCAGAAAAAATACGTACTTCTCTTTAGGCAGTGGGTGTAAATGTGAAACTGTATTAAATGAGGACACTTTCAACAAACTATAAATACAACCCGATATATCAAGCTGGCATATAAGTTGATTTGGCCAGCAGAAATGGATCAAGACTAACACTCAGTCTCACATGTGTGTTTGGCCCATGAAAATACAATAATGCTTCTTTGCTCTATTTTGATCTCCATCAACTCCAGAGGGGGATATCTGGCTCTTTATTCACTAAATTCTCCACTATGATGACCAGCCCAACACAAAGGTTTTGGTGTCTGCCATTTGGTGCTGAGCTTTCCTCCTGAAAGGAGCCTCCTGCTGCTGGATAAAATGCTAATACGAAGCAGTGAACCAAAACTGTAAAGTTGAGGGCTGTAAAACCGAGCAGAAAAGTATGAATTATTAGGGGGCTCATGGCTACAAGTCTTAATAGAATTAATCACCTTTTTCCAATATTACCATAAAAAGGTCTTATTGCAGTAAAGAAATAAACTTGATTTTTCTTAGCTGTAGTCTAACCGCACAGTTATAAGAGCAGTATTATTTGTTGTGGGTGAAAGAACAGAAACAGTCGTACCTGCGGTGTAGGTGGCAGTGCTGTAGCCCAGCTTGTTGCTGACCATGCAGGTGAAGTGGCCACAGAGCGGCGTCATGTTCACAAACAGCGTGGTTCCGTCTTTGGAGACTTGTCCCACAGCTTTGGTGATGGCGACTCTCTCGTAGAGCCAGCTGAAGTGAGGCTCCGTCCCCCAGGTCTCGCCACAAACCAGCAAAGAGTGAGACACGTTGATGCTGACCGAGACGTGATGCACGGCCTCTGCGGAGACAGACGAGAGAAGGTGAGGATGAGAATGGACGTAGGTGATGAGGATGGAGACAAGAAGTGAGAGCGGAGCGCTCGGCCGTGGGCATCTATCTGTTGTAAAGTAAGAAAAATGGCACACGGCTGTCCGAGACGGTCTAACACAAAGAATCATGAGAGACGTTTGGAGAAACTCGCCTTGGTTTCAGAGACAATAATGAGACCGGAGAGTGAGGCATAATGTCAGAGAATGGGATGATGGAAAACCTTGGAAGCTGAGAGAGCAGATGTAGAGAAGAGTGGAGCTGATGAATTGATACTGTTAAACCAGATGGAAGAGAGTAAAAGCAAAGACACTTTGACAGAAAAATAGAAACTTGTGACGAGAACAGAGTCATCTGGAAGCACGGAGGCAAAAAAAGAAGCAAAGCCTATGGGCAAATTTAATTTACAGTGTTCCATTGTTAAATGAGACATCCGCCATCAGACAGAAACAATGCATGCTGGTGTGAAATTAAAACACATTCATTATGATGTTGATAATAGTAATTGTTGTCAAAAGGCCAGGACACAGTCTGCTGATGAGTTTTTGAAATATTCCTGCTTTCATATCATTACTCTGAGATTTATAAACTTCCTCTTTAAGCTTTTAGAAATAAGAAGGAAGATGTTCACATGTCCACAATTTCGAGACCCAACATCGACTGATTTTACCTTATGACCCTTTTTTCTTGCCAGCAGACTGTTTTGACACAGTTATCTATTATTAGGGCTGCAACTGCTGATTATTTTCACCATCCTTTAGTCTATCAGCTTATTTAGAATCAATTGTTTAGTCCACAAATAATAATAAAGGATAATAAGGACAAATGCAACTTCCAATTTCACAGACCCGCATTGTTGTCATCTTTCAATTTAACAGAAAAACAGATAAAAAGTGTTCAATAAGAGTTCAGTAAGGTTACTGTTTTCAATGTCTGAAATGAACTTTGGAGCTGAACCTTTAAGCCAACATAGATGAAGCATAGAAGAAAAGCTGGAAATTGAAAAACTATCATTTTTAAGTGGGCGAAGTCCATCTGTTGAGGAAGAAAATGTATAAGATAGCTAAATTGACAATGAGGTGATATTGTTTTGTTAACAAAATGTATTTTGAGAGGCTGGAAGCTTCAAATGTTCAATGGTTATTTTCAGAGCAATGTCATATTCTAATTTAGCTTAGACGTGAAAAAAAAAGTGCATGTAAGGTTACGATCCCTTGTCAGGGAATTTTTCAACACTGAAACAATCAGAAACAGTTAATCAGTTATTAAAGTTATAATTTTTTTCAGTTGACTAAGAAAATTACATCAAGAAATTGCAAGCGTATCACACTGTACCGTATAGCCTGACGATGCAGTGTGCAGTGGTGTTGGCCCCCGTGTGATCCGTCACAGTCACAGCGTACACACCTCTGTCGGCGCTGCTGTATCCATTAATCTCAAGCGTCGTCTCCTGCTGCCCCACGTTCACGTGGACATTTGGTCTCGCACCAGCACATTTGACGCTCCTGCTGGGGCACATGGCCAACGTCACCCTCCCGGGACCAAGTCCGGTTTCAGACTCCCGTTCCCAGGTTACCACAGAAACCTCCTCCAAGGGCCCCTGCTCGATCTGGGCCTTCAGAACCAGGCTGGAGCCGGGGATAACATACACAGGCTCCTCATTGAGGATGTGTACTGACATAGATTGGATCCCACACGGCACTGAGGACAGAAATCGCACCAGCTGTCAGAAAGGCGTCTAACCTGCTTCCCTCACGCAGTTTGTATGCAGCTGTATTTCCATTCAGATGACCAGGATGACCCGCGCTAGTTCATATTCATCAGTTTTGACCTTTTGCATTATTTGGGCAGAACCAGGAGCTAACAAAACAAACAATGGCACAATACTTCATCTCCGTCCTCGGCATGCACTTTATGAATATGTATGGCTGCTTTCTGTCAAACAATGTCAAGCGATGATTTATAGTGCATGACAGCCATGCCTAATGTGATATCCATCAAACCACATCAATATCTTAAAATCTGTGTCAAAACTGCAATGGACCTGGTAAGCCTCTGTGCATTTACCAAAAGCAATATTAATCACGCGCCTTAACTTGATAGGAGGAAGGATGGAGGAGATCTAAGTATTGCAAGTTCTTTTGCGATAGACTCAGGGTGCAAACATCAAACTTTCTTTGTGTTCTCAGTGAACAAAGGAGTGCTGCTTTTTTTTGTGTACTTGGGAAAACATTAAAAACAAAGGTGAATATGAAAGAATATTTTGTGTTTTTTCCCCTGCAGTTTAGAGCAGGTT
>JBAJHX010000036.1:16542731-16579685 GCA_037176925.1 Amniataba percoides
ATGTCAAGCGATGATTTATAGTGCATGACAGCCATGCCTAATGTGATATCCATCAAACCACATCAATATCTTAAAATGTGTGTCAAAACTGCAATGGACCAGGTATGGACCTCTGTGCATTTACCAAAAGCAATATTAATCACACGCCTTAACTTGATAGGAGGAAGGATGGAGGAGATGTAAGTATTGCAAGTTCTTTTGCGATAGACTCAGGGTGCAAACATCAAACTTTCTTTGTGTTCTCAGTGAACAAAAGAGTGCTGCTTTTTTTTGTGCACTTGGGAAAACATTAAAAACAAAGGTGAATATGAAAGAATATTTTGTGTTTTTTCCCCTGCAGTTTAGAGCAGGTTTTTAAACAGGACTCATTAGGACGGTACAACAAAAGGCCTTACTCAAGAGAAGCAGTGGGGCGACTCTCCAGCACAGGAAACACTGTAGATCCATAACACCTGCTGATGTAGAGGGAGAACAGAGAGAGGAATTTGTCCATGACCTTAGCAACGGCCCACCATTTCCTCTGTACTTATGCAGCAGGGGTGCCACTGCAGCAAGACTAATAACAACACCTCCAGAGCAAATGTGAAATTAAAATGAGAGCAAAAAAACAATTAAAGAGGCATGTCCCTCTATTAAAAAATGGAATCCAAATGTTTAGGGTATTCTTTTTTTTCTTAATTTATTTGTGTAGTATCCAAAGAAAAACAGTATTGGCACTGTGGACTGCACTAGAATCAGAACTAGGAACAAAATAGGGACGGGTCTGCTGCCAAAACTAAAATGAACCCCCTCAAGCACAGCTGCTACAACAAAAACACATGGAGAGGAAACACTGATAGCAGCACAGGAACACAACCCAACCCGCATGCATTAAATATAACCTGGAATTCCCTTTGCTGTTTACCTTGAAGTTATCCACATCAAAATCCACCGCGAGTGGGATTCACCTACCTCTCCAAAGTTGAGACAAACAATACAGTCCAGCCAGAGCTGCTCCACGCTTTGTCAGGGGTGAAAGTGCAGCTCAACTCACTCTGCGAGGAGATTTATGGCCCAAAATAAAACAATACCTTCAAAGCAGTCGCCATTGCGTTGGGAGAAATAATCAAGTTAAAGACGACAGGTCCTAGACTCACAGCTGTCGATGTAAAGCACGTTCTTCTCAGCTCTCTGACCTTTTTCTCTGCTCATCAGGTCTAGTCAGTGAGTCATGCAGGCGTCACCTTGTTTTTAAGCGGTTTCCTCCCCCCCCCCGTGACTCCCCGTCTTCCTGTACAGTAAAGGCTCCTTTCTGCTTTGTGCTTTCAATAAGTGCACTTTCCATTGTAAAAACCACCCCTCCTTTTTCCCCACAACCCCCTCTGACCTGTGTCTAAGCATATGCTCGCACAACAATACAACATGCTGGATTTGGATTTTCGCACCACTGTTGTTGCACTATTTGTAAACAGAGATACAATGCAATGGTATTCTTTTAAGGGAAACCAGTGACAATGTTGGGACTCGGTCTTTTGAAATAGGCTTTGTACTGCAGGCCTCTTATCCAACACAAACACTATTTGCCCTGCAGACACAATACATTGTCTTGGCTTTGGATTGTAACGAGGAGGTAATACATGAAATACTCCATTCTTATTCTTTTTTCAATAATTGTCTCTCACATGCAACAGCGAAACACCTCCAAGCACGTAGAGGGGCGAGCAGACGATTTTATTCTCGTTCCCCTGGGAAAGCTCTGCAGTCTGTGTGAAATTGGAGAAAAAAACCCCTGAATTCAAGGTCTGCTTCATAGACAATAAATGGGCTGCTGATTTAGTGGAGTTACGTTCAAATTAAGTTCATTTTTTTTGGCCTTTTTGTGTAACGGGCAAATCAGAATTGAAACCTCAGCTGGCTGCCAGAACTCTCCGAAACGAAGCCATCAGTCAGACAATATGGTGTAATATGACTGAAAGCTCCAGAACAGCTACTAAATCGACTTTGAGATTAGATTGTTTTATCAGCTACACATGTCTTTTACACTATTAGAGCAGCGAAACATAATGACATCACTTACTCAGGGGTTAGCGCCGCAGCTTCCCACTTTAGGAAACATCCCCGGGCACAGATGTAACGAGTGATTTTAAACTGATTATAAATCCATTTGTATTTGCAGACGGTTTATGAATAATCATGGGAATCACAGCTGTGGCTCCCACTGAGTTCTTTGTCTACAGAAGAGTGCTTTTAACGGGAATTAACCAGTGGGTGGCACTAATACATCAGCTAAAAAACATCAACTCTTAGCCCTCACTTGTGCCTCTTTTTCCTCAGCAGACATCACCATATGTTTCTGGTTCCAAGTGCAAAATCAGTGTCTTGTTTTTCCTCATTAATCCATGTCATTGCTCGGTTAATTAAATTAAACAGACTTAATGTATAAATGTGTTACTACCTCATTTAACTATATCAGATCATCACTGCCATGCGATAATGTAACCAGGGCAAATAAAAATGACCTTGAGTTGTGAATGTCGAAAGGAAAACAATCACTGCGATGAGGAATTAAAATAATAGCTCTGAAAAGTTAAATGGTCTCTGCATAACTGCGCTGTATCTCATTGTTTCATCAATGTGAATTTCATTTATCTAAAAAACAGTTTCAAAAAACATCAAAAAGGGAAAAAAAATGAATTTTAATCCACTTCATGTAGGGTTTCTGATGCTCTTTGAACATCTCTGTGGTGCGCAGTGTTAAAATATCAGAGACTTCTTCTCTTCTTGGAATTTGCTTGCTTGATTCTTCACGCCATCGTCAACCACAGCGTTGGAAAGAAACAAGGCACATTTATTCGAGTGTTGTACTTGAATACAATCATGTGGTTCTTTACTTGACTATTTGTGTTTTATTCTGTTCTGCACGTTTTACTCAGCTTTAATCATGTGCTTATTTATAAATCACTTTTTTTGGGAAAACACGTGATATGATACACTTGTACTGATGAAACTGCCCCATAAAGTGGTAGCAGTAAGATGCTGTTATTCAGAGTATTCAGAGCATTTCCAAGCAGAAAAATAGCATTATCAGCAAAATTCAAAGTACAGAAGTAAAAAAAAAAACAACAAAAAACTCTGAAGAAAATTGCTCCCTGTGAATAATATATTGTGATATATTACATTATTATCATCATATTTAGGAGACTGATGCATCAGTGCATTAGCATCTTTTTGCAGTTTCTTGTTTTACTTTCTACACAGTTAAGTAGTTTAATCTACTTCGAATGTGTTTTGTAAAGGTCATCATTTGTTTTGTTTTGTTTATTTTGTTAAATCGTGGTCTGAAAAGCAGCCCCAGCAGCAGCTGATCGATCAAAGCTGCAGAGTAAACCTCACCACCGCGGACAGGTGTGCTGCAGGTGACCGGGCGCGGGCCCTTTAAGAGAGCAGGTGTGTCCGTGACAGGTAACCCTGCAGAAACAGGAAGCGGGCTCATAAACGAGAAAACACAAACCGACGAGGAGCCTTACTACGGCACGAAAATAAACATGAGGCCAGGGGGGAAATACTTTGGTGAGTTTCATCCAGCTGACTCGTCTTATCGCGGCTCGTCACTGAATATTTGTTTGTTTCTGCGTCTTATTGTAGTTCAGACTTCTGTATATTTAATGGAGAAACTCCATTTCACCGCTGAAATGTTCGAAAACGCTGATACAAAAGTCATTTTTACTTATTAAGGGGTTTCATCTCTCCGCAGACCGGCCTGACTGACGACATGAGACAACCTTTGCTCCTTATCAGTCTGTCGCTGGCAGGTAAAACCATTTTTCTGACAGCTTCCTCCCCCTCGTTTCACTAATGACTCACCAAAGGCTCCACTGAAAGAGTATTGGTACAGGCCGTGCTGTGGGAAGATAAGTGAAAAAAACAAACCACAGGACAGGAAAGAGGAGCGGAGGAATTCCAGGCACGTTTTCTAAACAAATGAATAAGAATGATTAAGAAAAGTCGTGAAACTTGCGCCGCCACATTCCCATCTGAGCGACGAGATGCCTTCAGGGCCTCCAGCCAGACTCCGACATCTGAACTCTCAGCCTCAGTCACAGGGACATCACTGTCTCCAAAGGCCATGTAGTGTTTTAATCATCTCGGAGGGCAGTTAGTGAATACAGTAATGTGGTCCTCATGGTTTTTGTTTGCATGGGAAGAGTGACGATACTTGGCTGTTGTTATAGAATAATGACTGTATAATTATGACTGGTTTCTCATAAAATTATGAAAATTATGTAAAAACATGGCTTTCACACCTTTAAACAACTTTCTAATTGGAATAATGAATGTGAAGAACTGCATGGTGATTGTTATTGTCAACACATCATGTAAAAAGACCAAAAACCAATGGTGATTTGAAGCATGCTGCGAACAAATATTGAGTGTGTGTGTGTGTGTGTGTGTCTAAAGTGTGATACAGCTCATTCCTCTGTGCCACTGACATTCAGCCTTGTCCAAAAAATAACTAAAACACAAGTGAGTCACACCAAGGAAGCTTTATTGTGACTCAGTGCAGCACATCGTGGTCCACTGTAAATACACCTAATGATAATAATAATAATAATAGTTATTATAATTACTCTGAGATGTCAGTCATGGCACTGCCACGTATGTCCTCTGAGCAGTTACAGGTTCAGTGCCTTGCTCAGGGGCATCTCAGCAATGTCCCGGAGGTGAACTGGCACTTCTCCAGCCTCCAGTCCACTCTCCACACCACCGCCTGGACTTGAACCAGACCATTGTACCCCACTGTTACTGCCTTCACAAAAAAACTACAATGTTCAAATTTTTAAAAGAGCTACCCCTTTTAAATAAAGAAAGTAGTTTTTCAAGATTTACGACTTCAGTCGGAACAAATGGGCATTGCGCTGAGTGCCACAAACAAGTTAGACGAGCTGCAGTAGAAAGTATTGACAGGATGACGTATTGGTGGTTTTGGACTTTTAATGGGCTTGTTGGCAATAGCAAAATGATAGAATAATGCATTCCTCGCCATTTTAAAGGCAGTATAGTGTATGTTAGTGGTGACCTTTTAAATAAGGTGTACCACATGAAGTGTGTATTCTGTGGCCTCAGTTTTCAGAATTAAAGACTAGATTAAAGATGTTTCTCCCGACTCTGGACTAATATGGTGTTGGATGCTTCGGCAAGATGAGTGCAGAAAATTAACACCAGAGATGTAAATGATATTTTAATTTTGTTCATTAACTAAGGGTTGTTGTTCATGCATGAAAGATAATAATTAACGTAATAATCAGCAACATTTTCATATAATTAAAATTTCATTTGGCTGCTATCTATCGGCAATAGATATTCCAAAGTAGTGAATCAACCTGCACAGGAGCGTCTTGCCTTCTCTAATCTAAAATGCTTGAGGGTTGAAGGATGTGCCTCTGACAAATGTCTTTTGGGGGACAAGAACAGATTTATTTTACATTTCCAGAAACCGCGTTTGGTTTAGAATAAATGGATTGTTGGAAGGAGCCTTTATGCAAGTTAGACGCAAACCTAAAGTTCGGCAGCAGAAAGTGAATATTTTTGTAGCTGTCAGTTAATCTCTGTGGTTTATCATCTGTTTAGTGTTTTTGCAGGTATTGACACGACCTCTGGGCTCTCTGCCATTGTTTATTCATGGTATCACCAACTAAATAGTCATAGGTTAGTTATGTAGTTACACATTAATTCTGATTTCCTGAAATGTGCCTTGCTGTCACCTTGTTTCAAGTTGCTCCTCTGGCCTTGCAAAAGCAATCCGACAGCACACAAAAGCATCGATACTGTGCCGCGTCACTCATGGGCGTTTTCTCATTTCTGACTCTTAATCTTTTCTGTCTCTGCTGAAAAAGCAAGAAAGCCGTTGATATTTTAATCAGGCGCTGAAACACTTTTGTTGTCCTGAACAACTCGGTGTGGGAACCTGAACACAATCCATCTCACTGTTGGCTCTTGTCATGTTACACGCTGCCCCCCTGTGAAAACCGTGTAAAGGCGGTCAAGCGAGACTGATCAGGACCGTATTGATTTGATTCACTATAATTCATTGGCCGGAGCATTCTTGCGTGGTGGATTTATATATGCCAGTGGAAGGGAATTGGAAATTCAGCCTGAATCTGTAATACCAGCACAAACAAGAGGGAGTACTGGCAGCCAAATACAAAAACACAGATTTTTCTTGTCATCTTCACTCACATGCAGACTGCAGATGGACACAAAGCATACAACAGTTAAATGCCTGAACGTGTTGAATCAGTTGGCCTTTATGGCATTGTTTTTTTAAATATTGCCTATGCACCACTGATTCTTGAGAAGAGAGAGAGCAAATATGATTTCGACACGGCTTACGCTAAGTCAGGCTAACAAAAACATAAAATAGATGTGTAGCTTGGGATCACTTACAATCCAAAAAACATGGTGTGAAATCTACGAGGGAGAGAAGAGTGTGTACCTTTCTAATGGGTTTTTACCCCCTGAGCCCAGTCTGTGTGTATCTATAGATTTTTTTTTCTTTCTCTGCAGTGGAAAAAGAGGTATTCATATGCTGAGATGAAATTTAAGAATACTCTCATCACAAGTAAACGTCTTGCATCGAAAATCCCAGTACAGAAGTATCATCAGCAAAATGTACTTAAATTTCCAAATGTAAAAGTACTTGTTCAGCAGAAAAATGGTATTTTACAGTAGCTGAGGAGGTGGAGCTAGTTTTCATTACTCTCTATACATTTACTGTAGGTTTCCTGCCCACCTCGAAAGGTCACGAGATAAATCTGAGAGTCTGTGATCTTGGATGTATTTGTCTTGATGTTATTAATGAGGTACAAAAGAATAAAAAAGCTTTTGCTGCTTTTTTTGTTTTCTGTAGTTTCTGCATTTTTTGTGTGAATTATTGGATTATTTCACTTCCCTCTGAAGAGTTATTGAAATGCCCATCTGGTAAGTTCAATGGGCAAATGTCTGAATATCTGAAATGAAAAGCATCTGAATATATCATGATAAGAGCTTCCAACAAGCCGCTGCTTATTTTATAAGAGTCACAACTCAATAAGGAGGTGAAAAAGTAGTTTGATTTTTTTTTTTGTACTCAGTTTTTTTCCACCACTGATTGTCTCTCCTTGCATTTTCTGTTTTAGTCCTTCTCTCTGCCAATGTGCTGGCTCAGGAACAGGTACCAATCCAGTTCCAGACAGACCCAGTCCTGGTTCAAACTGGCACTGAGATCGTGTTCACAGTGCGGACAGTATCCCAGGTCTTTTCCATGACATGGACCTACAAAGGAGACACTCTGGGCACGTGGACCCCAGCAGGCCCATCGGTCAACTCGGTGGCCCAGTTCGCAGGCAGGATCACCATCTCCGCCACCCAGCTCCGAATCGGACGCGCCCAGCTCCGAGATGCGGGGGACTACACGGTGGTGGTTACCCCCGACGGTACTACAGACCTCACCGCTAACTCCAAATCGATACAGCTGAGGGTGTTTGGTAAGAGATAAAGGAGTCTGCCTGTGGGTTCATTCAAAAGGGGGGACGAGGAGGACGAGTGAAGGGAAGGAGGGAGGCGCTGTGAAGTGTGCTGGAGAGGGAGGTTTTGAGGGAAGTGATAATGTTAAGGAGGAACAGAGGGGAGTAAAGCGAGGAGAGGGAGGATTTGGGGAGTAAGAGAATTAGTCTGGGAGGTATAATGAAATTAGTGACCCATAGTAGGCGAGGTAAAATTAATGAAAAAGGAGGAGGGGATGAAGCTAGCAGCTCAGGGCTTTATGCTAATTAAAACACATTTGATATGCGGCGCTCATGCTCTTAGATGTTTGATATTGTAGAAGTCTAAATGTAGCGTTACATTAACATACAGTATGTACAGTGTGAGTTGTTCGGGCTCTATTACAGCTCTGAACGCAAATGAATGCAGAGGGTCTCTTTATTTTCAGTCATCGGCCCACGCCGGAGGCATGACGTGCAGTCTTTTCTCATCCCTCTTACCACCAGCGCTAATGGGGTGGCAGGGTGACCAAATTGTTAGAAGCACTAGTCTATTATTGCTGAAAGGTCACATCCTCCAAACTCGCAACAGCTAGTTCATGTCATGGAACATCCACATCCTTAAGCACGACTCTCAACCTCCTACTTACGCACTCACTCACTTGCAACTTGCTTTGGAAACGAGATCCAACTCGAATCCCAAAATACAAAAAGTGCCACTGCTGAGTCACAGACGAGCGGAGAGCGTGCAAAAACGCAAGTGATTAGAGCTGTTTGGTAGTCGCTCGAATGTGTTTGTTTGTTTGCCTGTTTGCTGCCGTGGTTCTCTCTCTTAGTCACAGCCTCCTCCGTACGCACGCCCCCTCTTCTCGCTCTCCAATTATTTAACTTAGGCTGCCCGCCAAGAGGCATCTCGGCTACCACTCATACCGTCTGCCCCCTTATTCACCATCTGTGCCTCTATCTGAATCCTGTCCCTTCCCAGCTCTCACTTGCTTTGATTACAGCAAATTATCCTCAACAGAAACATAAAACTGCCCTCTATTGTTCTGTCACTCCAACTTTTGAAGTGAGCTCTCTTCTACTCTCATGCTCCATACCTACAATGATGGTGCCTTTTAGAAAAAACGTTTTTCTGGGTAATTCTGCTTTTGCAGCTCTTTGGCTAAACATTTTTTACTCTCCTTGTAGATGCAGTGAACGGGGTGAGTCTGCTTGTCCCCACTGTGGCGGTGGAGGGGAGAAATGTGTCTCTGCAGTGTACCTGGACTGCTGGGACAGAGATTACAGTCCAGTGGGGCAAAGGAGGTGCAGCTGTCACTGCAGACTCCAGGATCACCTTCTCAGGGGGCTTTCTGATCATCAACCCAGCCAGACGGAGTGACGCCGGGGAGTACACGTGTACAGTCAGCAACCCCGTCAGCGCCCAAACTGCCGCACAGAGCCTCACCGTTTACTGTGAGTTTGCACTGATCAAGACAAGTGGCAGCTAATCTGGTGTAGCCACTGCAAATAGCAGTAGCTTATCTGTAATCCACACTGCAGCGTGCACACTGTGCTGAGATGCTTTCAGATTGCACAGCACATTCTTCCATAAGCTCACTTTGCTGTTTGTGGCTTTGTCTTGATCACATCCTTGTCTCTGATGTGACCAGTCGCACCAAAGACGTACAAAGATGTCTCCACATCTCTGTCCTCTAACATCAAACTTGTCTTTACCCAGATCAATGAGATCTCATATTATTGCAGTCCTACTTTCTGAGAGAAGCTCATAAAACTGAAGAAGCAGGTTATTTGAATTATTTATATTCATTATTAATGATTAATCTCTTGGTGTTTTTAAGTGTTTGCTCAGTCTATCAATTACCAAGAAAAGTAAAAAAAAAATGCCTCTGACATTTAAGTTAAGTGACATCTTGAAATGATGTGTTTCATCTGACAAGCAGACATTTTACATAATGAAATAGAAATAAATCCTCAAATGTGGGAAGGTAGAATCAGCAACTATTTGTTGTTTAATAAATTACTTGCCTCATTCATTGAAGAGCACAATACTTATTCACAAATTTTTGTCCATCCAAATATTTAGATGTATTTGGAAATTCAGTCATTAGGTTTATTGCTGAGAGTGAAAAGAGTGAAACTGATATCATGTTTGTCTGTTAAATATGAAGCGGGAGGTAGCGACCAGCTAGCTGAGCTGAGCATAAAGACTGGAAGCAGGAGGGAAACCATTAGCCCAAGGAAGCTAAATCCGCCTGCCAGCATCTGCAGGTGCAATTAATCTGTACAAAACCCAAAGTATAAATATGGCAAACGTGTTGTGCTGCACTATTTCTGACTGGGTGTAGTAACTGGTCACTGTGACGTTGCCAGGCAACCAGCAGAAACTCCAGGAAGTCAGCAATAAATGTTGTATTACTACCTATTAATAATACTGACTGCTCATACAGCTTGATGTTACATTTTATAAAAAAGTGAAAAGAATCTGCCATCTGCACATACAGTACTACCTACTGTATGTAAATGATGGACTCACTAACGCTGCGTTGAACAGCAGGCTGCAGTCACTCGTCTGGGAAGTGTGTCCTTATTATGTGCTACTTCCTTCAGCCACTGTGCAGGGTTTTGAATGCACAATGTCGCCTGTCTGCCAATCATGTTCTACTCTAAATGTGACTTGGTGAGACACATGTTGAATCAAGAGGTGGCAGTCATTGTGATTTTATATTTAACATCCAACCAGAAAATGCACCTTCGTTAGCTGAGTAATAGGCTATGCCAACAAGGATCGAAAAGGGCTCAGCTAAAGGCTTTAGCCAGATGAGGTGACTTAACCCCAAAATTGACTAAATGATAAGCCTTCTAGCAGAATACATAATCTCTGCATTAGTGTCATCTTTTTTCTGGATTACAGAGTTTCCTTGTTGTACTTGTGAACCAAATGTTTTTGATGCTGACGACGATGTCCTCTGATCACCACCGAACCAGATGGGCCTGACACCCCCGTGCTGACCAAGAACGCCCCGAAAGAATGTGTCGGGGGAGGGGATGTGTTGGTGGGACAGACGGTGCGCCTCACCTGCATGTCTGACTCGCTGCCCCCCGCCCTCTTCTCGTGGCAACGTGACGGACAGCAGGTCGTGTCGGGCCAGCCGGACAGTGGGGTGCTCAGCCTTCAGACTTTCTCAACCAATGAGAGCGGCCGGTACGTCTGTACGGCCAGAAACAGCATCACTGGAGGCACGTCGGAGCAAGGGACAGACTTGGCCATCGTAGGTGAGTTATGGTGGACGCTGACCTCTCTGTGACTGATAATGATGACGGTTGGTTTTGGACTCCTTCCCTGTATCTGTCTTCACGACAGGAGAGGGACAGAAAGTATCCTGGGAGATTGATCTGGTGAGAATGTGGTCAAAGTCATTCAGTGACTTTCACACACACTTTCTCCTCCCTTTATTTTCATTTCTTTCTCTCCCTGGTATTACTTTATCATCTCCTTTTAGAATCCTCCCCTCCTCTCCTACCTTTTTTTCTTTTCCTCCTCTTGTCTGTCTGAGCTCCAGACTCATTATCTTTATTAATACTCCCCCTTTGACATCATTCTTTCTATTTCAGACACATGTCTAGGTGTAGGGGAAGTGGTGGGGATTGTGATTGGCTGTTTGCTGCTGATCATAATCATTGTGCTCCTCATCGTCCTCATTGTCGTTCTTGTGCGAAAGAGGAGGGGTAAGTCTGTGTGTGAGATCATTTTGTTTGTCCACTTTTCAATTCATTTTATAGTATGTTGTCAAAATGAAAGGCTTCATGCCCATTTAAACTTTATATAAGAGCTCAGGCATGTCCTCTTGCACTAAAACAATATATCTATTTATTTTCTATTATTACAGTACGAGAGAGACAAAGGGATACTGTGTTCGTGCAAAAGACCAACCCAAATCCCAGGCCTATAGTAAGCCACAGTAAAGTTTACTATGATTCATTATTGATTTCGTGTTTATCTTGTCCATGTGATGGTGCTAAAGGGCTTTTCCTGAATTAACCCCCTCATTTCATCTTTCTTTTGCTGTCTCTTTTCTCCCTCCCCTCATTTTTCATCTGCTCCCATTAAGCCTCCAGATCCACAACCTAATGGTGCAAGAGATTTGGGCCAAGGTCCCCATCCCCCCCTCTATCACTTGAACACAAACACACGCCAGCCTAACCACTCATATGCAGCCCCACGAGAAGGCCGTGGCAACCCACAGACACTGAACACGCTGAACGACCGACACAACGCCGACACACACCAACACAATGGTCATACCCACACAGATAGACTCCTACACACTTCTATTCAGAACAATAATTCAGACCCACACAATGGCATTGACAACCCTGCTTTTACACACACTGATGCTCAAATTGCAAACACACTCCCCAACACACACCAGCAAAACCCTAATATTGTCATCCAGACCGGCACTGCTCCGGGCGGCGCCCAGCCGTCGACAGTCCACCTCAGCCTTAACACACTGCGTCAGACAGCCCAGCAAAACAACAATGCACAAATACCCACCATTCACGTCAATCTAAACTCATTCTCAACCAATGGCCAACAGACTCAGCAAGACAGCTCATTTCCTCTCGCCCATCCAGCCAATGATAACGATAATAACCAGCAAAACTTGATACATGCACGGCTATCCAATCCCAGAATGCAAAGCGGACAGTCCTATCGAAGTGACCGCCAGCTGAATGGTCACATAGAAGCAGCTCACCAAGATCCTCCTGGACTTATCCCAACTGGATACACACACCACAACAGTAATAACGCTTCTCTGCGAAACGCCAACACGCAGACGTACCAGCAGGAGGAAGAGTTTCATAGCAGATCTGATAGAAACTCAAGTAGACCCAATACTGCTGCCGACTCATCCCTCCAACAAATGCCATGGGATCGCCTCCGGGGGACACCAGCATATCCCAGCGGCAGGTTTCAAAGAAGACGGACATCACCTGACTACACCTCTGACTACACTATCAGTCCTCCCATACCAGAGAACAGAATGCCAAACAGATCTCAGACCCAACCTCAGGACCAAAGCACTTCCCGGAGCAGAGCTACACTCAGACAAGATGCACCATCAGTGGACAGACAGACACAGAGCCGCTCAGCTCAAGGCCCAAACATTCGCGGTGTGACACTGCTTGAGGCTGCACACAACAGACAGCGAAGCCCTCACACACAAAGAGAGAGAGCTCAGCGAGACATCAGAGGTTCGCCTGGTGGCCAGACTGCCCCCAGGCAGGAAACCACACACAGCAATGACCCCCGGGCACTGCCTCTCATGAGCCAGCAGACCTCTGAAGGCCGCTCTGCTGTGTCACAAGGACCCAGGACACAACAGGGACTGATGACACCACAGGGTGCAGATACAAGAGCTTTGGCTGATCCTAATCACCTTTCACAGGCACACATGGCCCAGCAACACAGAGCAGCACCGATCCAAACACCACCACAAGGCCTGGGTGCACAGACACAGCCTGTCATACATGGTGCCAATCAACCTCGCCAAGGAGGCGCTGCTCCAGTCCCATTCTCTTCTGCCCAGCCTAATCCCAGTAACCTAACTCAGGCTGCACTTGCGACCCACACGGAAAGGGCTCAAACATTTCAGAATCGGAGACAACAGACCCAGGCAGCCCTGCTTCACCCCGGACCACAACCACTAGCTGCAGCTGCTGGGGATCAGCACCCACCAACTCCCCCTCCTGTTATCCCCCTCGCACAGTTCCAGACCCTCCCCAGGAGCCGCACCCAGGCCACATCACCAGTTCGAGGTGCTCAGCCCCCCAGACCTCCCGTTAACATACCGGTGGCTCAGCGACCCCTAGAAGTACGACAGCATCGCACTTTACATCCCCATCCTGCCGTGATGCCTGCAAACCGTGCTTTAAATGATCACATGCGTCTCCGTGGAGCCAGGAATGCCCGTGCTGAAGCTCATGCCCGTGCCCGTGGCCGTACCCAGGTCCATGCTAATATACAGGCCCGTAACCGTGCCAACGTGGCACAGGCCCAACGCCACAAGAACGCCAACCGCTTCACCCAGCCACGGGAGGTGAGTAAGACAGAGCCTTAACGTTTGAACCTGCAGCCAACAGATGGCACCTGTTTATTGATGTTACAGATTTCTGGTACGTGGTCCTCTCTCAGATTAGCACTTACGGCTGCCGTATCATGTCATGCTTCCCATGTACTTACATGTGTGCAGTGTTATAGGCCCGCTCCTACCTCTGCTGTCTCCTCAACACTTTCTGCTTTTGTCTATAGTGTTTTCTTGAAGGATGCTTGACAGCACTTTTAAGTGGATGTTGCATTTTTACGTTTGACAACCTGCTCGGCGCCATAAAAATGTATTTAGTCTTGAGTGTTCGTGACGCTGTGGCAGTTTTTAAAAGTAGCATTGTGTGTCAGAGGTTCTGCCTCTTCTTCTGCATGACATGTTGGAAATGAAGGGCTTGTTGTGTCGTTCCCGCAACAGGCTCACAGAGGGAGACCGAGATGATGACAGATGTCAGCAGACTACACTCTACAACTGTCCCACATCCACTGACACAAACAAACAGCTGACAGACGTGATCCAATATTACACCAAGCAAGACTGACTGCACAAGGTTCTGCACTCAAAAAAGCTGTCACTCCCTGGTATCTCTGTCCTAAAGTCAGTTTTTAAAAAGAAAAGAAAATAAATAAACATGGAGATGATAAAAAGTTACTTTTCAGAAGGCAGTTAGATATAAATAACAAATTACCTTAAGAAGGAGGCTTGATCTGTCGTGAAAATTTTACTAAATTAAATAAGCTAAATGATACAGAAGGATTTTTATCTATAAGGCTCCGGCAACCGCTCTTTAAACACACACATACACACACTCTCACTTTGTTACCCAGGCCCACATGTATTGTACTATTTTGACTTCTGAAGCACTGGTCATGCATCAAACTTTGCCAAGAGCCCGCTCAGAGAAGACAAGCTCAGTGATCCATAGCTCTTGACCAAGCTCACATTCCCTCACCCATTCATCATCAAAACTAAACAACACTACCTTGACAAAATGCACTTGAGGTACTTGCATGAATATCTGTGTGTATCCACCGCTTAAGGAGCCCGAGTGGCGGCGGATGGCAAACGAGAAAAGACTCTGCACAAGACGGATTTGTCCCCTGAGAACAGTGACAATTATGACAGAAGAAATTAGCCAAAGGGGTGGTCTTAATGTACATGGAACTATTTATTTTCTGCCTTCTGTTTACAGATGCCTCTCATGACACTTCTCAATTAAGGGGATTCGCCTCAGTGGCGCTCAGAAGCAATGCTCAGCTAACTATGAAGGGGATCCCACAAATGGATGGGCGCTTATTAATTAAATGCTTTTATGTGACTTAAATGACTTGGAAAATAATCATACTCATGCATGAAGGAGGTCAGCACAAAGACCCGAGCTGCCAAGCTTTCTGCTGAAAAAGCACAGCAGAACAATTTACTGTCTGCACCGGGTCATGGACAGCACATTAAAAACAATAGGATGTCATTATTACTTGCAGGTTATATATTTATTGGTTTATGTTTTGTTTATTATTTTTTTTAACTCAGGGGACTATTTGTTAAATGTATTATTCAAGATTCACAAATTCATGTGTGACTACATTTATATAGAATTTCATAAATAATGCTGGTGATTTTCTATATTTCTCTTACTGTTAGCATATCCCATAAAGAGGCTAAAACCAACAATGAACTGATTCTATGAACAAGTATTGTAGTCAAATTGCGACATGGCGTTCCTCTGTGCTGTTGAACTCCATCCAAAAATGAATGAATATGCAACAGTGAGCCACACGGTTGCACTTGCTGTTCATCGTAACCATTTACATGAGCGCTGTAGTTTATTGGAGGCAGTCACACATCCTCCATCCTTGTGCTGTAAATTCTTACTAGAACAAAATGTGTACTAATCTACCACTGAAAATGGACTCCAACACATGCACTACTTACAGCTGTGCAGGTATCATTTGTTAAAAGCTACAGTGCTCAGCTATTTAGGAAATTACTAAGCCTTTTTGAAAACAAAACTATATTTGCGACATGTTTTTAAAAATATTTTTTTAAAACAATTTATGTCTCAGTCGAAACAGATGGGTTTTGGGCTGAGAACCACAAACAAGGTGAGGAAGTCAAAAGTATTGAGAGGTGGACTAACACACAGTTGTTTTTTGTGTGAGATGTTGACAACAATGAGAAAATCACCCCAGAACAATCCTAGCCTTGTCCTTTTTTATATTAAAAAAATGTGCAAATGTGCAAAAAAAGTGCAAATTTGAAAACCAACTTCAACAAACACACCGCATAATTCTGGCTCCTGCAAAACATCTGAACTATAAGATTTACTTTCCTGCCTTGAAAAAATCATGCTGCTTTTGTAAAATTCATGCTTGTTTATACAGATGTTGAATATTCATGTAAGATGCTGCAAGCACAGTATTTATCTTTGCTCCTCAGGAAGGATTTGTACATTGTTGGGTCTTTATGAACTGTTCCAAGATTGTATTTAATCAGTAATAAAGGATTTTTGTTATGTTGTGTTTTTGCGTATGCTTGCATCCCGGTTGAAGCCCGTTGCTGCACAAAAACCAAAAGAACGCTCAAATTCGGCTCATCGACTGTTTTTCTTTTCAACACAGTGGAAGTCACTTGTCTAGACTATTCACAGCAGAATGCACAATCGTGACTTTATTTTGCCTCCGCTTTCAAAAAGAACGCAATTTTCCAAATACGAGGAGCTTTTGATTTTTCAGCACAAAATACCCCCCTACTGCCTGCTGACAGTAAGTCAGACCACAATCACACCTATTTATTTTGGTGCTCCTCTGAATCACAGTGCCGCTTGCAGTCTGAGCATATTTCTGCTCGCTGTGTCTATAGTGCTAATTATGTATGGCTCCTGTGTACACCGAGCGCTGTTGTTGATTCTCCTCAGATGAATCTGTTCCTTCGGCTTGTTGTGGAGGTGCAGAGCGTGTGTTTGGATCACAGCTTCATCAGTCTCCCAATCCCCTGCTCCCACTTGTACGTCACCTCTGATGAACAGGCCTGCTGCTCACTATTGGAGACACTTCACGGTAGTCTAGCGCCATAATGAGTGGAGATGGAGTGCATTTGAGTACCTGGTACTAGAAAAGGTTACGGCATTGCCCACCGGTTTCAGATGAAAGCTATGATTTATGAAAAGTTTGGAGCAATTTTACAAATGCAGTACTTTGTATACTACACCGCTGCTGCTGTCTTCAGGGTGAAGTGTGTACTTTATGGCCTAAACAACTGAAATTACAAGACACTCTGTAGTCTCCAAACACACAACACAGTTAGCCTCAAACGCTGATGCGGCTACCTTCCCCGGGCCAATTTGCATGTAAATCTGCTGGTGTTGTTTTAGTATACTGATTTAACATGATTTACTGTGACTGCTGCAAGTAATTGTAATTGTTTACGCATCCCTTTGGAGGCATAAATTAAGGGCCAACATAACTCAAGTTCAGTGTGTGCAAATAGGGCATTTTTTTTTCGTATTGATGAATGCTCATTTTGGTGCGTGTCAAACTGCAGCAGAGCGCTTTCCTGACTCACGTGCATAGAGACCCCGTGTTGATTTTCCTCATGAGATGGCAGTAGATTTGCATGGGAAAACTTAATACCACAAGATGGCCAATATAATCCTAACCCAATTTTAATTTAAATTCAGACTAGCTCAGAAGGTGCACATATTTTTTGTAGATTTGATGGTATTTTATATTTTGAAATAACATACGGTCCAGGCAGACTTTTGTCTAATTACCAAGCATCCCCAAGTGAGTGAAGCATTCATGATGCTGTCATCCTTTTGTTCTCTGCAGTGGTGGTGATTTTTCTCCACCACCACCAGGGGGAAAAGAAAGAGGTCAGGCATGATGGTCCTCGTAAGTCCATATAATCATTGAAATGAACTGGAAAGTCCTTTGAGATCCGTGTGCCCACCCCTGTCAAAGTGTCCTTGAGCGAGACACTGAACCGCTGCCTCTGTGCACTGACCCCCTTTAGTGAAATGTCACATGAATATGACTCTCAGAGGAACATGAAATGAAACAAATTTATGATTAAACTTTATACAGCAGAGCAGCTGCAAAGAAGAAGAAAAAAAAAAACCCCTCAACATTTTAGAGTGTGACAGCATGACAGTGAATTTACGGCTCTGGTCTGTGCCACAGCCATCTTTCCAGTCAAAGTGTCCTTGAGCAGGACAGCGAACAGTTCACAAACTGTAAATCGCTCCACATGGGAGTGTCCAAAATGTAAATCACACACCGAAACTGCACTGTTGCAGCCACGGACCCCATCCTTTGTCGTCCCACAAAGGGGGAGCCATGTGAGAGGATTTTTGAGGTTATCGTTTGATCACTCTCCACCTTTCTTTTTTTCTTTTTTAACTCCTCAAGGCCTCCACCATCTGTGCAACATTTGATGGTGAGTGCTGAAATTAAAAAACAGGCCATAGGCAAAGTTTTTCTTGTCTGCAGTCCAGTGCAAAACATGCACAGGAACAACAACAACAACAACAACAAATATACAGCCGTGTGCAGCAGCGAGGAAATCCTCAGTTGTCACAGGCTTGTTTATAGATGCTTAAAGGTGAACTGCTGCCTTCAGGGATACGTATCAAACACAGCAACTTCAAAGAGTTTTGTATTTTATCGCAATCTTTTGTTGATTCAATTGAGCGTATCATGTTGAGTCTCATGCTGTCGCCAGGCTTTCTCTTTCAAATAAAGGCTCTTTTACTGATATTTCTCAGTAAAATAAATCAGAAACAAACCCGAGGAGTCGCTGTAGAAAGTCACCGCTTTAAAGCAGATTGTTGATATAACTGTGGCATTAAAATAAAACCATAAAAAAAATCTCAATTTTCACAGCGTGGGTATACAGCTGGATTCACAGATGTTTTCCCTTGTTAAGAGGCAGACGTTTATAGAGATGACCAAACATTTTATGTTTACCATGAATTACAGCTGCCTGGCAAATGGAGCTGCAGCAAGACGAAATAAAACCGCACTAATAGCAGACATCACCTATAAAGGCGCTCAGCTTCGCACCCACTAAGATTTTCAAAGAATTCATACTTCACAAACTGTACCTCCCCTGTTCCTGTTCCTGGTCTCAGAGACAGAGCAGTTTCTTCGAAGTGCAGCGCAGATAGCTCCCCTCATAATTAAGCCATGTGTTCCAGGAAAAAAAAAAAAAAAAAAAGAAAAAATACAAAGTCAGCAGAAAAAAAAGAAAGATGATCGTACAAAACAGAGCAGATGCATGAGTCATTAAAATATATGTGAGCCAAGAACAGAGATGAAAGCCTCACAGTAACTTGCACTTAGAGAGCTACTTGAAATGGGGAAATGGGGTTCGAGGCTTCCCTTGTTCATGCTTCCTGTTCATAGCGGACTTCATGTCACACGTGCCACTTTTTTTTTTTCTGCTTTGCCTGTGCGCTTCGGAACTTGCAATATGCTTGTTTTCTTGACATGAGCAAATGAGTTTTATGACTTTTATGAAGGCTTAACGCAGACATTTAAGAGTTCGCGGAGCTAATTACCGTCAGCGCATAGAGAGATTCCCCGTCCAGAAACAAGCTGATGGATGATACGCTTGCATGCACAGCACACCCCGGTACATTGTAGAGCCTCGTCCGGGCTCCGCATAACACAGTTAGCCAAGCAACGCTCCTTTTAAAGAACCAAAGACAATCAGATAATCCCAACATACCGACCTGAGGTGACAGAGGTCAGCGGATGAATTCGGTGGCGAGCCGTCCAAGACGAGCAGCTGTAACTGAGGTGTGTGTGTTGTGCACAGTTGTGCAGATGATTATGGCGGGGGGGTGAAGAAAAAGGGAGGACCGAAAGAGTTTTCTTTATTTAACTCCTCAGCTAAGCCCCGGCCCTTCGACGGTGTCAGGGTGAGGTATGGTGCTGTGCAGTTCGTGGCAGCAGCACTCCTGATTTAAACAAGAAGGCCGCATCCCGTCACACATGCCATGCTTGCGGCGCACAGACCCAAATACCTTTTATCATCAGGCCCTCATGGGGTACTTTAAATACCCCACACGACACAGGGTATACTCTGCAATAGAATATTTGCATGACACCGGCCGGATGGGGTTCATTCACTTGTTGACTGATTTACACCACTGACCTTCTTTCCTGTAACTACAGAGTGAAGGGTTTCCTCTGCCTTAATCACATACAGCATGTGTACCGAAGGCAGGATGTTTTTGTCTTACAGCTGAACTTCTGGACAACTGAGTAATATCCACACAGCTGCTCATACACTGCCGCGCCAACTCACGTGCTGCACAGCGCCGTAAACTACAGTAAACAAACAGTAATAAAGCCACTAATTAACCCGTGCTCTTCCTCCTCTGTGAACTGTGTGCGTTTCCAGCCGCCATCCCCGCCGATGCAGATATCAGCATCCTGTTATTAGCTGATAGTGTTGGTCAGGCTCTTGTGTACATCCCTGCTTCCTCATTAAGTACAGTATGTGGCCCCCGTGTGTGAATGTGTGTTATTTGATATGGATGTGTTGCCCTACTTTCTGGGGCTCAGCAGCTCAGCCTGACGACTTTTACATTCTAAATATATCTCTTACACCCGCAGGAGCAAAAGAGAATGGATGTGATTGACAGATTTGTCATCCGTAATGAATTTATCTCAGTTTTAGCAACTCATTAAACATTCTGATGGCAGTATGAAGTCAAGTAAAATGTTCTTGTACTGTCACAGTCGTAATCTAAAAAGAACTTCAGGGTTTTAAAGTAGTGGATTAGAAAGACTGAGTATGTATTAATGACAAAAACATGTTAATAAATGCAATTACATTAATTACATTATAGCCTTTTGTCAAGCATTTATATGCTCCTTGTAAATTTTAAATAATGGGATTAAAATGAGTGCAATCAGCATAAATCCTATGAAAACTTCAACAGAAGACTCTACTTTGAAAGGCCTGACACTGTGCTGCTCAGCTTGTTGGTTGGGTGAAATTAGGAGGCCTAGTCAGTCACTTGTGAAACTTTTTTAAACTGACTGTCCACCACTGATACTGACTTGTGAGAGGTGGGAGGTGAGAATATAGACAGTGCCTAAATGTCACAGTGTCTTTTTTTATACTTGACTCAGCTCTTTCCGTCACTTTTGAAATGAACAACCAAATGAGTGTCTTCTTCTTCCTCTTCTTCTTCTTCTTCTTCTTCTTCTTCTGTGTACAGAGTGACAGAAGTACACATGCAATGGAAACAATTCTTCTAGTTACTAGGTGGCCTCCCTAAAAATAAGGTGAGTTTAAAAGCCTGGCTGGTTGGGGAAGTGATGTGATATGTACCTTTGCCTAAATTAGTAATTGCCTGAGAGCTAAAAATGTAATTTTTAGAACCTTTACTTTAGTTATACATAAAAAAACTATCAACCCATTTTTATTTTATTTTATTTAGTAAAATTATGAATTAGCTATTTCCATACTGTCACTTCAGGCTAAGATATCACATCACTTAAGGCTTAGATAAAATGTGTTTGTCTTTCCTCATTATCTCTGGAATTTAATGGCAAAAGATTAATCAGAAAAACAACACCTAATTGAAACATGCAGCAGTATATAATATGTTTGCAACCTTTTGAATACAATTATGTTCCTGCTTATTTTGACTTTATGCTGCAAACTGTGGCTCAGAGAGCCTTAGACTATCTCTGCCCTTCAAAATGCCACTGCCATGCCACGTGACCTCATATTAAACATGCCTTTGGGGGAGTTAACGGTGACATTTACAAAAAAATTTGGCAGGGTTCACTTATATAAAATTGCTCCCTCACTATCATATATTTTTGAACAGCTTTTGATAAGGACAGTATTTTCTGAGGGACATTGAAGGTCTTTAGGAAATGACATTTTTGCTGACCTAAAAAAATGCTGTTTATGTTTATCAGCCCTTAACGTGCCTTCACATAATAAGCTGAGTAAGCAAAGCTCTTCAGAACTTGAGACACTCAAATATACCTCATTTAAAAAAATTTTAGACACTGCAACGGCAAAGATCTAAAAGCTTAAGCCCGGCATTATGACTATGGTGTATAATTTCAGTAATCGATTCAATTTTAATGGATTTTGCAGTGTCAGCTCTAATATCTCCATGTGGTCCTTCTGATTTAGGATTCATTTTTATATTCATTTAAAGCTGCTCTTATATATTTTCTTGTACTAAAGACCCCCCCAAAACACATTTTCTAAATCCGTTGATCAGGTTCCTTCTATGAGCACTGGTGTCTTACACGAACACACACTTTTCTGATCAGTTTTGATCATTTTACTGTCAGATCAGATTTCTGCACTTTGCCAGTATTTTGATGTGGGTGGAGTCCAGTTTAAGAGAGGCGACATCACACGTTCTGGGCATTATTCAGGTTGGACACATTAGGATTAAAATGGGATTGTTTAAATCTGCACTTAAAGTTTTGTTTGAATGTTGCTGATATATCCTTGATTATTTCATGTCATATGTCATAAGACATAAAAGAAGATTTAAAGTAATATCGCTAACACTGAGGATTTTCATATAATCAAAGTGTTTTGTCACTACCTGTCTATATACAGTAATAGTTTTCATTGTTAGTTAAGTTGAAGCAGTAAAGCATTTTGATAACTGAACACAGTCTCACAAGAAAATTAATTCTTGCACATTTTAACTGGAACAACAACTTTAATATTAACATTAGGTACACAGTCAACAAACACGCTACCATCGGTGAGACATACATTCACTTCTATTATTACTATTTTGTCTTTCCTTTTGAAAGTTTGTTTTGACAATTTATTATCTCTAAATGTGTGTCACGATAAACTTACATACTGTGATGCTGATTGTTTCACATATTGGATCCATTCAGTGCAGCGCCACAGCAATAAAAGGCATTGCAATCCTCGATTATATACTGAATTATTTCTTTCTTTTCAAGAATAAAGCTTCTTTTGCACTTCACTTGCCTTTCTGTAATTTCTTGTAACACAAAAAAAAAATCAGGATTAGTAATTATTGGTATTAGGGCTACTTATTTTACAGAGAAGTGTTGGTGGAGGTCATCAGCGGCTGACTTCTCAACTAAACGCTTCCAAATGTTAGCAAATCTCCCCCATGGCGATCATTAAAATTTTATCTCACCTGAACATGGAGGCCCAGTTGCCTCCCTGTTCTCTTTCCTATTACTCTGCTAAGATATTAAAGAGATGTATTCTGTACATCTATTGAGCAATTTTACGCTCTAATCACAGGAGTAGTGACTTTCAAGTTTCCTCGACCTCTAAGAATGAGTGTGATGTCTGTGTCTCGTGGCTCCAGTACAATCGGGGATCCTTTTATCTCGCCAATCACCCACTGTTTGACAAAACCATTGATTCAACTCTCTTTTGCTCCTGTAATGAGATGCATTTTATGTGCTATGCTTTTTGATCTTTCAAGACATTTTTATCTCCATGATCCGAGCTCTTGGTCCGAGGATCAGCAGCTTTTCAACATCTAGGCCCTCCATCAGCTCAGTTCTGTGTATTTATCGCTCTCTGCAGTTGTGCAATGAAAACTAAACTCTCTTTATTGGCTCTGAATTGGCTAAAAGCATTTTGCATTCAAAGCCTTGAGTCAGAGCCGATTAATTGAGACAGGTTTGCGTAAAAGCCAGAACATAAAAATATTCATAATCATGGATCTAATTGTGCAGTAAATAAAAAGCAGACAAATAGTGGAGGCTGGTTTTCAAATAAAAGCGACACAATAGATTGGCCATCGCAGAGCCCAGTTCAGCGGACCCTGTAAACAATCAACAATCCATTTCCTATTCTGCACATTCATCAATTTCAGGCTCATAATCAAGGGCGGATGACGTACAGTGAAAGCATTATTGCTTTGGAACCTCAAACACAAACACTGTGTGCGACTGACCACTTTCATCCATACATCCAGCACCCTGGATATTAGCTCTGCTTTTATAACCACTTTGTAAGTTCCCAGCAACACCAGATAACCCAATAAACACCCACCAGCTGAATTCTTTGTACAGGTGTGTGACTTGGCCTTATTCCCAGTAATGGGACAACTTTCTGCTCATTGATCACAAGCTTTAGCAAACTTACGATGAAAATGAATCCTGGTTTCTGTGTTTACAAGACTTATCCTGCTTTGTGTATCAGCACATGTTGTTGGCTGAAATATTAATTGCACATTTTGGCATTGCGAGTAAACTGCACAGCACTTTGGAATGGGACTACAGGAGAGTTTCCTTGTGGTATTTCTCTATAAAAAGAACTGATGTGATCATTATAAAACTGATTAGCCGTTTTGGGCGGAGAGCCAGCGGCTGAAAATCTATTTTGCCTCCGCGGCTTTCATACTGTCGTCTGATTTTCTCACATTTCTCTGTCCTCTAACGTTTGTTCTTTGGACTCAGGTCATACTTGATAAGGCTGCCAGCCAAATGTACAAGATTATATTTTCAACATAGCCAGCTTTATATTATGAATGTGTCACTGGGAATAAAATGAGTCCAGCTACGTTGGACGCAAAGTCACTCTTCAAATAGCAATATGGTGGCTTAGCAGCCACTGAACTCTTCTATCGGGATGGGAGAATTATGTTGTTATTTTTTCCCTCCGCCACAAATGTAAGGAAGCTTATGGGTTCATGCTCTGGGTATTAACAGAGGGATTAGCGAGGAGGCTTCTGGGATGCTCAAGTCCATGAAGCACAGCGCCGCAATCTCTTCATTGTTGAGACATCTACTTGATATAACACAATTAACTATTTATTTCAAATGCACCGAGGTCTTATAGCGGCAAGATGGAAGCAGATTTCAGCGGCAATCATTGTTTGTGTGTTGCATCTAACTTGTTGTGTCCTGTGTGAGACAATGGTGAGTCTTTTCTGATTGGGACCAAACCAAATTTGCTGGCAGAGTCTGTCACTGCAAGATGCTGGTCAGATAAAGTGGGAAACTGGACAGATGAGCTGCATGAGCTAGCAGGCCTTACAGTTTCTACCATGTTCAGCTGAATAAAAAGATTGCTTTTTGCAGCAGAGTGTCACATTTGAGTATTTCTATTTTATGCTTCTCTATTTTTCTGCTTCACGGTATTTCAGTGTTTCTTTTTAGATCAATATTATTGAAACCAAAGAAATGCATCCAATTAATGCAACAAGATGTTCGCCTTGTCATTGTCACACGGGGGTTTCCTATAAATCATAACACTCTGGTAAAGATTAAACCAGGGATTTTTGACCTTTTTGACTTGTGACTTCTTCTTACGGAGCAGCGGACCCCTTTTGGATTTGCTACGAAACCAAACCTCTCAGTTCAGCTTTGTTTTTCTTTTTCCTTTGCCCATTGATCATCTCGTGATGCCTCAGATTTATCTTCGACTCTTTAGATTTATGACCCGGAGTTTAGGAACCACTGGATAAAACTACTTATCTGTATAGTACTTAAAATTTGCTCAACCTCGAGCAGCTTACAACAGTTGCTTCCACATTGTTGACAAGGAATAACCATCCAGTCACGTACTACATAACAATATGTCACATACACACCCAGTTTTCTGCAGAACAACTGACTGATAACAGAATTTTGACAGATTACGGATTATGTAAAAATGTAAGCTTTGGTGTCTTTTTCTTCAGTAAAAAAAAAAGAGAGCTGTGTTTGGTGTTGCAATTGACATCAACTGAAACTTTGGCTAATCAAGTTCCTTCCTCTTTCTCATAAAACCTGAGGAAGCTGAGCGTCTATTTGTATTTACACCATTTACAATAAACCAAGAAGAGAGAGCACACATTCATGCCCACTTACTCTTCCACTCAATCATCTCCAACCTCCTCCTTCTCCTCACTCCTGCTCTTCAATCAGCCGTTGACAACATTCAGAGTAGCTCTTGTCTACGCCGCCCATGTTTGTGCTCTCTAACAACACGAGCTCTCTGACACTTTGTTCATCACAGCCATGTCAATTGAACTTCAAAGCGGCCTTTCCCAATGAGCTGCAAGCTAAGGGACAGAGTGATGGCCAGTTTGTTTTCTGGGTAATATAATGCCACGGCACAGTGGCTCTTATTCGGGTTCAAGCAGGTTTCTGAAGGACGGCACTTATGTTTATATTTTTAGTAATTCCTATTAGTTCCAAATTAATGAATACAATAACAATTAGCTCTTTCCTTCACATTTTACTCTTACTAAAATATACATAGACTCCACAGAACACTAAAACAATGCTTTGAAGACTCACTAATGTAATTCGTTTATAGTTAGCAGCTCCATTAAGCATTGCTGCCCACCCTCTCTATTTAGTCTCTGGGATACTTAAAAAGAATCGGTGAGAGCAATAAAGTACCTATTTTGGTCCATGTTAATATTAATTTGTAAAACTTTCTTCTAAAAATTGTGCTTTCATGGATTGTTCCGATGTGGAGCGAGGAGCCTGCATTATTTGGTTTCTGATATTTGGCACAACAATAAATCTTTCTACTCCTCGCTTGTATAATGTATGACTCTATTCCTGCTGCTTCAGTAAGCACACAGACTGCCGCTCTGCAGGCTTTTCTCTGTGCTTCAACACTGAGCGTCTGAGCCACGTCCTTCTATTTTGTGTGCTCTTTCACAAATATCATCCTGTTGCATCAGCTTTGTCTGACTCCATTCCCAGTGTCCCGAGCCCTCAAAGGCACCTCAGTGTTGTGGGTCTGCTGCTGCCGCTCACGACCTGCTTTCACTCCACTCAACCTGTCGCCCACCGCCGCCAGGAAAGTCCCTTATTTGCCTTTTACACACATGCCAGCTACACCTGCTCGGAATCGCCGCAGCTGTTTATTTTGTGCATTCATAAACACACATAAACAGCTGTGTTTATTACCACAAAGTTCATCATTCAGGGGACGATCGTGGTCATTCTTTAGAAAAACAACAACACTGAACGTCAGCTGGAAACAGGAAATGACCAGCAGCCATCCAACACGACTTCACCTTTTTGTAGACTTTGTCACTCAAGTCGTCTTGCTTTCTCCTTTTCTCCAGTCATACTTACTATGGCTTTTTCTTGCAGCTTTATCACTTGAGCGTAAACACAAGTAGTTTTGGAACATTTGCTGACACAAACGTTGTTTTTTCTCTTGGGAGTTGAGTCTACTACTGCTCTTCCTCAGGGATGTACTTATTACTGAGAGCAGCATGTGTTCTCTGAATTTCTTCCAGGAATTTAATGGTTTTGGCAACCCAGGGGAGTACATAATCAATATTAAAAACATCAAAATAGTAAAATATATGCAGGATGTTTTATAGGTTGTTTCTAGTATTTCTTTGGACTTGGCATTTTTACATTTGACTACTTTTCCCAAACAATATAACAGTCTTTTGCATGTTGGGAAACAAAGTAACATATATAGAGATATTTTGTTGAACAGTAAGTGCTACATGTAAAAAGTACTAACCTTCTTTGGGTTTGAAGGTGGGATGATTACTGTATTTGTAAAGTCCTGGCTAGAGAACTGCTTCACCTCCTCGTTCCCTGCACTGATAATGATTCTTCCAATTAAAGCTATAAACTAAATGAGGAAATATTCAATGAGCCAGCCTCACGTACTTTCTATTACACATTCAGCCCTATGTAAAATATTTCCTTTGGCAGTGGGGACAACTTTAATAGACTAATGTGAAAAATAACATTCTCTCTCTGATATCATTTTAGAAGATAAGAAAAAGTAAAATATGGAATGTGAAAGTGCAAAATGGGACCCCGTCTACATTTCTCTTTCGATTTGCTTCCCCGTCTCTTGCCAAGAGGGTGAATTGTCTCTGGCTAATTACTGAAGCGGGTTGTCCTGTGGTGATGAAATATTACTGAGCGTTACAGTAAAGTTTGTGCTCCACCAGCATCTTAGAAAATCCCTGATGTCACTGTGCAAAACAGGCTGTCACACTGGAACACACCAGCTTGCATAATACAATGTGAATGTCCAAATTCATGTGTGGAATACAAATGTGGTGACTTCAGACAGGAGCGTGGTGCCTAAAAACTCAAACACCGTCTTGCGTCGGGCGCAGAGGCGTGCGAGAAGCTGAAAGACGGTTTTTAAATGAGATCAATAGCTGCGGTGAGAAGTGACTGACATGGTAAAGGGGACAAATATCTAATAAGGAGCTATGTCAGACGGTAACAAAACATCCAAAACTCACACATGAGAATCGAGTGTTTAAAGACTAAGCTCAAGTGCCTCAGAGTGATTTACATACATTAAGCCACATCAAAAGGGCTCTTTGTACACCTCTGAGTCATCATTACTTCAAAAGCTTGTTCCTCTCACTTTGTGAAATTAACCATGCTACCTGCTTTCACCTGTTTCTCCTGCTGGAGAGAAGCACGACCCCCTGCTGCTGTCATATCAATACAAAAAGGGCGCTGATCTCCGACATGCTTTTATGTTGCACATATCTGACGGGAAGTCTCACCAGTCTGCCCTGAATAAACCACAAGTCACGTTTTTTTTTCTCTCCTTCCTTTTTTTTTTATTATTATTATTGTGTACAGTATATGGCTATCCACACACACAGGCCTCTGTTTGGACAGTCATATAGCTGACCCTGCTGCCCTCATCACATGTGTGAGGACAGTGACTGCTGTGGAACCAGGTCATATCCTCTTTGTAAAATGCCTTTTCGCCTCCTGCGTGTAATAAAGAGGCCTCCAAGTAGAGGCAGCGGGTTTGGATAACTAAATATGATTTAATAACCTATGATCAGACAGGCTCGGAGAGACCGTCTGTGCCGCTCATACTGCAAAGAGGCCAGCTGTTGCCACGGAAACCATGTTTGGCGAGCGTGAGAGATAAATTGCTGCAGTATCTACCCTAATAATAATTTCTTTTATCAGCACTGGATGTTTAGATTATCATGTAAATAGGGGGCCGTGCCAGGCGACAGCAGGTAGGAGCTGAAGGCTGGCGGATAGCAGAGATCAAATAAAACCGTTGGGCAATCACCACATGTGGGTGTGCCGAGAAACACGCAGTGGAACAAGGTGAGCCTCTCTGTCAGGTCGTTTCTTTTAAGACGCATGAAAATAGGAAGTCTGCGAACGAACAAACCGCCGCTGCAGTCAGGGAGGAAGTCTCAAGGTTGGTGAAATTTGTGACACTTCTTTGGTTTCGTCACATTCCTCTGGAGGGCGTTAAAACAGAAAGAAACTTCCCCCCGCTCTGTTGCCGGACTATAAGAGTGGAGCCTCTGTCACCCATCACATTTATGTGATACAGCTTGTCACATAAAAGGGTAAGAAACAAGATTTTCTTCATATAATTAATTCCTTTAAAAAAAAAAAGAGTGTTTTTTTCATTGTGTTTGTATTTTTTTTTTAGATTCAGCCAATTTGCTCCAGTCTTCCCTTTGTATTGCCTTGATAATAAGATGCAGGAATTAGATACAGACATTGTTTTGATGACAAGAGCGTGTTGTGAAGCCGAGCCAGCTACAGCTTTGAGATGCTCATTTCCTCGGCGTAGTTAAGTCATTATGTTTATGAGGGTCATCATTTTCACAACATGTCCAGTATTTGTGCATATACCCAGGAACAGGGCTTGGGAGTTAATGATGAAGGCATCATTGCACTGTATTTACGACACGGAGGAAGCAATAACAGTGTTGCAGTTTGTATACAAACCCATGTGCCTGACCAAAACACTGGCTCCTCATTAAGAGATAATTCAGCTCCACAATAAATTGGGGATGAGGAAAGAAATTAAGAGGGTATATAGAGAAAAGGAATTAGAGTTTATCTTGCTCTTCTTTTGGCTTGTAGGCTAAATTTTAATGTGTAAAAAGTATGGCTGTGCAGTCTTAAACCAAGTGTCAAATGGACAGTAGGTTGAAATACTGTGCTGTGCAGTGTGGTAATCTCTTTCCATTCTCTCTTATCAGCAAGGCTCAAAGCCCTCGAGGAAACGATGAGCGTTGGTTTATCGGCGGGGACAGGAAAACCACGCTGTCTCACCGGGTTTGTTCCAGGCCGCTGACCCAATAAGAAGCCTCCGTCTCCTGCGGTTCTGACTGCCAGACAGATCAAACCTAAGCCACCCGCCCCCCACCGTCCTTCCCCGGTGCTGCAGTGTATTAATTCCCTCCAGAGTCGAGGATATAATGTAACACATCTGGATCCCTGACTGACTGACTTCCTTACACCACAGCCACCATGCAGGAGTGTCACACCGCCCTGTGTCTGTCCGTCTACATCATTACATTTGTGCTGGGCTTCCCCGCCAATGTCATCGCCTTCTACACGTTCTGCAAGAAAGTGAGGCGCAGGCCCACGCCGATCGACATCCTGCTCCTCAACCTGACCATCTCTGACCTCCTCTTCCTCCTCTTCCTGCCATTCAAGATGCAGGAAGTGATGAACAACATGGTCTGGAACATGCCCTACGTGCTCTGCCCGCTGTCTGGCTTCGTCTTCTACATGACCATCTACAACAGCACCTTCTTCCTTACGGCGGTCAGCGTCGAGCGCTACCTGGGAGTGGCTTTCCCCATCAAGCACACCCTAAAGCGGCGACCCGCGTATGCTGTCGGTGCCAGCATCTTCTTCTGGATCTTCGCCACCGCCAACCTGAGCATTGTGATCATCATCCCTTTAATCCCTTCAAATACCTCTGACGCTTTTGACCAAAACAGAACGGTGTGTTATGAGAATTTCACAACGGCTCAGCTGGATATTCTCCTGCCTGTGCGCCTGGAACTCTGCGTGGTACTTTTCTTCATCCCTTTACTGATTTGCAGTTTCTGCTACATCAACTTCATCAGGATCCTGTCCAAGCTGCAGCACATTGACCGGCGCCGGCGCCTGCGCGCCATCGGCATGGCTTTGGGCACACTGCTGGTGTTTGCTTTATGTTTTGGCCCCTATAATATTTCACACATTGTTGGTTTTATTACAAAAAAAAGTCCCTACTGGAGAGACAAGGCCCTGCTGTGCAGCACCTTTAACGCTTGTCTGGACCCACTGATTTTTTACTTCTCCTCCTCTGCTGTGAGAGAGACTGTTGGTAGCTTGATAGAAGGGGTTAAGAGTCAACTAAACAGGTGCATGCCCTGCCAAATGCTCAGGCCCTTCTGGGGGAGAATTAACAAGACTGCAAAAGATAAGGAATACAAACAAAAAGAGATCAGTACATCTAAGTGACTGAAGGGAAGCGGAGAGCAGCTCAGGGCGGCTGCCTTCACTAATTTGTTATTCCTTCATCGCTGGGAGCAGGAAATTAGCGCCATGTGTATGTTTTTATGCATGGGAAAATGACTTGGCTTGCTGCATACGGTGCAATGTGTCGCAGTTTGATATTTTAGTGAACTTCCTATTTGGAAATGACACTGTAGACTGTAGAATACAGGAAACCTGTCTGTCTGGCCAGGCCACAGCAGCCTTCAAGCTTCGCAACTTGTACACACAGGAAGTCAACCTGCTCCTTACATAACAGCAGGGCTTCATGAAATCGCCATTAATGCAGATACAGGTGTTGTGAGACACCAACAAAATTAATATCTAAGCAACAGCGTCAGACGTCATCCCTAAGCAATAACAGATAAAGCGTACCCACCAGCTTTAAGCGTGAACAGGAAATTTCATCTGTTTGCTGCAACATGCTATTTGTGTGTCAAGATGTGGTTGAAGTGTGAGAAAGAGTCAGAGGGTCAAGTGTGTTCAAAATTAGCTTTGGACACATAAGAAAAAAAAACACACACACTCACAATGGACATCTAATATGCATTTTGCTTTGTGTATTTTTGCATTTTGTCTTACATGGACGTGACCATTCTCATACAGCATTTAATTTACACAAATTATGTATATACTATTGTTTGGTAAGAAACATTTATTTATCATGTCATATTGAAATTATATGTGATACTGAAGTAGCATACATGAATGGATATAAGCACAAATGTAAATATAAAACATAACATAAATGCAATATAAGTGGGAAAAAAAGCTGTATGATGGGGGTTGTCATTACATAAGGTAAAACTATTCTATTTTTTAATACACAAATCATGTAAACATATATTTTACATAATTTATGACTATTTTGTAAAGCAGAGAGGCAATAGAAGACTCGTATGTGTGTGCACGTATATACACATTGAGCATACATGAGGAAGAAAAGAAAGTAACCACAGATGATGTATTTTCATAAATAAATAATAATAATACATTTACGTCATTTATAAGTAAGAGATTGTTTTGTATGGGCAGCAGAGATAAGGACTAATTTGTTTTTTGAAAGCGACAGTGACGAATATGAACAGTGCATGTAAATATCCGTTGCATTGCATGAATTTATATGTAATCATCAGTCACGTTGTGTAAGATCTGTAGCCTTTTTTTGTTTTTATATAAATGATCACATTCACAAAAGTAGTTTGAAATAAAGAAACAAGGATTAAGTGTGAGCAATAGCAAGTTTATTGAGCAGAAATAAACCTGTTTTTCAACATCTCTAATCTCGTTATAATGTAGATTCATCATCTTGCTCTAAATTTAATGGTCATTATTACCGGCAGTATTCGGTGCTGCAGGCTGTGTGGGCAGGCCTAAATTTAAAACGAACTTCCTCCAACACGTGAATCAAGATCTCACCCCACACACTGCGCACGTAAAACAATGCTATCTCACCAGCAAGCGCTGGCATCGACTGTAATCCTGTTTTGTGAGGATTAGCCCTGCGCGGAGGTTGAGCTGATCGCCGTATCTGTTTGACAGGTGGATCATGCATGAAGCATTCACTTTGACACACGGGCCCGAGTGAATGACTAAGACATGAAGACGACCAGCCACTGACACAATGAGCAAATCCAAAAACACCCAAGTCAGCACGGCACAGCGATAAAGAGTTGTTGAGTCAGAATTAGCTTCAGTGATGAGTCCCGACTTGATTTGTGTGATGTTGTTTGTCAAAGGTTGGTCTGCGGAGAGGAGCCGCGCTTAACACCCTGCAGTTCTTTCATTTTGTTTCCTGGAAGACAATAATTGGTTGTTGCGTCAGTGTTGACTTTTTCCTGACAATGTCCGATAGGTTACAGAGATAAAGCAATAAGAAAAACAACCCCGTGTGAGTGTGTATGCATATGTGTGTGTGTGTGTGTGTGTGTGTCTACATGATGTGTTTGCCAAAGGCAGAGGGGGAATATTGTACTCACATGGCCGACATCATTTTCCCTGCAGGCAGAAATGTTTGACTGCTGCGGAGCACAAGAGCACATAAATTAAATATAGTTTTTCTTAACAACTTCCTGTGATTCTTGCTAAGAGGTTTACTCCCTCACCTTCAAATAAAAACACAGCCGTCATCGCAGAGAGGGAACACATCTTCAGAATGTTCAAGTAAAAAATCAGCATGTTCGGGGAGGAATCTGGAAAGTAGAGCAAAAAAAAAAGAAAAAGGCCAACACTGATTAGCACTGCCTTATCATGTTATTGAGCATGACAGAATTAAATCAGGAAGGTTGAACTAGCTTTGGCTGATGGACATTTGCCTCCTCTCTGGGAGGAGAGGTGTTTAAACATTGATTGCGAAAATCATTAATTTGTTCAAGTATGCAGTATTGCAGGCAATCTGTTGCCTTGGAATGATCGATGTCTGACCCACATTAACAGTCAAGTAGGGCAGAAACCGAGCAAGCGGCTTGTGGTGTGTGAGGGCCCCGTCGTCCCTGAACTCTGTGTCAGTACAGGCTGTGCTATTTGGAAGGAAGTTGCGTATAGACTAGCAAAGTGGAAAGAAGTGTTTCGGGGGTCCAGAAGTTTCCAAAGGTCCTGTTCATGCTCTACAGAGACGAGGTTATGTGAGTGGCAGAGCACTTTTAAGGCCAGGGGAGGCATTAAAGTCTCCTCGTTGACTCATCAGTACAACAGTTGAGCAACTACATCAGAGAAACGTTTTTTTTTGTTTTTGTGTCCATAAAAACTTGAGACTGATCAATATTTTTTATTAATAATGGACTAAATCAATTCAAGAATTCGGCTCCACTGAGCTTTTTAGTGTCTCTCAGCCTATTGTTTTGTTTTGTTTTTATTTCACTGTTTTGGTTCAGTCTCAGTCTAGTGGGCCTATTTGACGCCATAGCGGAGCTAAAAGGAACATGATTTTTGTGCTTACATTTGTGAGGTCAGCGACTCCAAATAATCATTTATGTTGCTCCATAGCTACTGGATGTATACATTTACACCTAACATTGTACATTTGGAAGTGTGAAAAAGTTTCAGTTTCAGATCCTGATCAAATGTCAGATGGAGTCAAGTAGTTTTTCTTCCCAAATTGCAGTGATGTTTGCTACATTTATCACAGCGGTGACTCATAGCTCTGACAGGCTTCTTCTCCAAAGCAAAATATCAAAATATTTAGAGCCATCTGCCATACCAAACTGTCAAAAAAAAAGACTCCTGAGAAACAGAGTTAAATCATTCAAGTTGACAGGCATACAAAAAAGTAAGCTGATTTACATGTAGGATATCGTTAATAGAATATCATTAAATAAAAACTTGAATTTGAATTGAAACTGGTGAAAAAATACATTTATAATCTATAAGTAAATTCTCTTTTTCTATTTACCCCATGTGAAGGAGGCAGTCAGCGCCGCGCTCATGGCAGGATGGTCCTGTACCCCACATGTGAAGGTGATTCCTGTTTCCAGAGACTCTTTCAGTGGGAGGTAAAACACGCTGAACAGGTATACTTCCTGGCTGCCGTTGTCCATCACCTGGAAACACTTCGGCTGGCTTGGTGACACGGACCAATCTAAGGCCAGCAGGGCTCCCTCGGCCAGGTGTCCAGACAGGTTACCGTGAGGGCTGATTGCAGGAAGGCTGCAATTGGTGACTGACAGGTGATTGATATTGGCTGCTTCGCTCTGGTAAGTCCAGGTGAGGGTGAGCTCGCTGGGGTGGAATCCCCCAGTGAGACAGAGGAGAGCCCAGCGACTGGTCTCTGGGTCTGGGGGGATCTGCAGGTAAATTACGGGAGGAGAAGGTGGTGCTAACAGCGGAAAAGGGGCGAGAAGCAAAGTAAACACAGACCAGAGCAGATAAATCAGACTTTAAAATCTGGTCATTACAGCAACAAATAATAATACATAGCACAGGGAAACAGAACAGAAAAGAGCAAATGTAGTGACATTAATCATAATATAGCCATTTATTTAAAATAAAGGACCGATTAAGCAAAAATATATTGGTCAAAAGTACAAGAATATATCATATGTATATATTGTGCACAAAACCCTCTAAGACATGAAAAAAAATTATCATATATATTGTTATGTAAACTAAACAAAAAAGCTTCCATGAATTATCCTGCAGTCACGATCACTACTTCTGTCTACTACTGTCACTGTGTCATTGTAGGACAAAAAAGTTGCAACAAATAAAAAAAAAACATGAATCAAAAGGTTATTGTAAAAAGAGGTTTTAAACAGAGTAAGTCTGGAGAAAACAAACAATTAAACAATAAAATGGGTAAAAACAAACAAACATGCTATATCAGTTTTTATTTGGTGGAGGCAACTTTGCGTCCCGAGAAAATCAAAAGGAAGCTTTTCTTCCGCATGAAGGATTTCCACATAATAATTTGGCCATCTCTCCCTGCCTTGTTTTCTGGTGAGTTTCAATTCCCTGGGCAAGATCGATACAAGGCACTGCGCATGGTGCCGGGGTGATTATTTCTAGATCTGTCATGAAACTGTTCAGGCAAAAAGATGAACTCTGAGGGAATTTCACATGACTTGAATTTTTATAGATTGAGCCTGGCCTTTCCTCTTACGCTGATGTATGGTCCACGCTGGCGCCTATATCGAGCTGCCTCACGCTAAACGCCGCGGCTCAGGCACACAAAAGATACAAATGAGACATAATTACCAGCACGGGAAACATCACCCAAGCACGGCAACCCTAATGCATGTCTGAGATGAGCAATTTGTTTCTCACCCAGGATGACCAGCTCGGTGCCGTTGCCCCACTCTGGGTCTTTCTGCAGGACGTTCACCTCGCAGTAATACCACCCAGAATCCTCCGGCACTGCCTCGGTGATCACCAGGGAGGAGCTTTGATTCTTCTCCTCAAAGATCTGCCTGGCTGATTTCAGGATGAGCTGCTTTTCCGACTTCATTTTGAACCACTGAACCCCATACTTGAGGGATTCAACTTTGAAATGACAGGACAGGGTTGCCGTCTCACCCCGCATCACACTGAGCGAGGGAGGGTGCTGTCTAACCCGCAGTCCCTCCGGGGTCGCTGTCAGGGCTAAAGACAGAGCCATTAATACAACGTGTCATACAAGGAACTTTTAAAAAAGTGCAGAGCAGGCCTGCGGGTCAACGACAAATACTTTAAATGTGTGTTCGGCGTGCCTGCGTGACAGCTGTGAGCGAGGTTTGCCAGGCAAAGACAATCAGACAGAAAACTCAACCAATCAGAGAAGCAAAATTTGTCGATTTAGTCAAGTCAATTTAGTGTCTTTTCAAAATGCTCCAAACATTTACTGAACGACGATGTGAACTTCCCCTACAAACAAATGCTGCTTTTAAACCCCCCCCTTTTTTTCCCCTCCCGCCCCAACAAAGACACAATGCAGAGACACTCGAGTACAAAAGATTTCAAAAGCTTTGGAATAGCTGTTTGATTGTAGTGACTGCTTGTCTAGCTAAGTGTGATGAAGTGATTATTAAGTGTGATGATGAAATTCTGCAGATAAGATAAGCAAAACACTCAGACGCTCGCAATTGGAGTGCAGATGACAAAGACGACCTGCAAACACACAAAAAAAAAAACTATCTCTATCTTCTGCCTCTCGTCATTAAAGGAGGGAAAAGGAAGATTTTTGCGCTAATTCAATCACGTTTGCGTCCTTTTGAAGAAGTGTGTTACTTGTTCTGTCTCGTGGCTTCGACGCTGGTCGCTGTCACAGATTGAAAATTTCAAGCACCTACAATCTAATTATTTTGTAACATGGCTGACTTGTATTCAGACTGACCTGGTACTTCGCCTGCCAACAAAAGAAGCAAACACAGGTGAGTCGATTTGGCCATGCCGCTGTTGTTCCCCACTCCAAGCCTGAGTGGTGAAATTATTTCTAAAACACACTTAAGTCTGAAGCTCGCTGCGCAGTAAATGTGATGGTGTCAGCCTTTTTTTTTTTTTTTTTTTTTTTTTTTTTTTGGTTTTTTTCCAGGTCCCTTCCCAGGCCCTCTTCCAAACCCAAACTCTTTTGGGGGAAGACCGAAAAAAACCCCTTTGGGGAAAAAAGGCCTTTTTCCTTCC
>JBAJHX010000036.1:16583111-16650195 GCA_037176925.1 Amniataba percoides
TCTATCTATCTATCTATCTATCTATCTATCTATCTATCTATCTATCTATCTATCTATCTATCTATCTATCTATCCTACTGTATCTATGTAACTACAGCTATTAACCTACATCTTGCAAATGTCAGGTGACTTTGTAACGGACAAATGTGACGGCATTTCAAACACCTGACTCGTGTTTGTGCTGACTCTTACGGAGACTTGCCTCGTCCCGGTCCTGTCCAGCGTGCTGTATACTAATGCTCTCATTAGCTGTGGTAATGGAAAAGTACTGGGCCTTAATAGACTTGCAACATTGACTTTGCCCATGAGAACTGAATGAGCCTGTAGATAGTTGGTAAACAATGGATAATTAGGATAATATATGGGAATTAGGCGCGCTTTGCTGTAAAGGACGTGAGCAGGGGATTTAGAACAATGATAATCACTCATATATAATTGTCACTCTGCACAGCATATTCTTTTGGTACACTGACACTGGTTCTGCAACATCTATGGGTTCTCACGATATTAAATTATTATCTGTTCCATACAATATCTCTGTGTATTTTATATCCACACATAAGCCTCTTGATACAGTGTCAACAGCTGCTGACATGCAAGATGCAAAACAATCCAGGTTACATCTCTGTCATTACTAATAAAATGTAATGTAACATTACAGCACCCAAACAAATTGTACTTTCGGTGTAAAAGCCAAGGGAGCACGTACGCTGAACACTATATTATGTAGCAAAACAAACAACAAACACCAGCCTGGACCGACTAGAAAAGAAAAATAAATGATTAATTCTTTATTCCCTGCGTCTGAACCATAGCTCTGAACATATAGTTTACTGAGCTGACATTACAGCTTGCCCAAATAGTTTCGGAGAAGGGCTTAAAATCGATGCACAATTAGGGGTGTCTTGTATCAGGCATGATGAATTATGCTCTCTGTTCTTAGGTCGGTCTATAGACACTTGATCAATTCAGCTTCTGGGGACCTGGTAAGGCAGGCCGACGAGAAATTGCTCTATTCCAAAGCCGTTCAGTCGAATGTATTGATTAACCATTGCATTCTGAATTGAAAGTCTGTCCGAGATCTGGTCTATGTAGGGAGGGTGTTGTAGTAAGGGCCGCAGCCCAAGCCTGAGAAACACAGAACGAAGCGAGCTGTACATTTAGACCTTCTCCGGGGTCGCTCTTCTTTGCTATTTCACAGTCTTGACTTTTAAAGCACCATAATTATTTCACTGTATCGCTGCGTCGGTTCGGGGTCTGTCCTTACAACTTAAAGAGGAGCATTACCCGACTGCTCTCAACAAAGGCACAGTGCGCCAAAACTGTTAAATGCATTTCAAAGTACTTCACAAACCCTTCACTTAAAATTCACGTCATAACACTGCACTCACATGTTAAGATTTAAAATGCCATTGCAGAGACATAAACTCACCTCCCTTTCCAGCTTTCACATGTGGATTAATTAAATTTTAAAGACACAGAAACAAAACTTCGGCTATTAAAGTGCACCACAATGCAATGTACTGTAAACTACCACTGCAACTGAACAACAGCTTCACGGCGCCTTATCAACAAAGATCCTGTAAACAGATCATCATAACCTTCAGCTGCAGGAGCCAATCAGCACTTTCTCATCAGGCTGCGCCGAATGTAATTAGGGGCCGAGCAAACGTCTTGTTTATATCACTGTAAACTCATTGAACCCCAGTTGGGGTGTTATTTATACACTTGAAGTAGGCCATGCTGTGTTTGTGATCAAGGCTATGTTAATGCTATTCATATTACATAGTGCAACCATAAATACTGCGCGTGGTACACCTTCCCCCGGGGAAGACCACGGCGCTGAAGTTTGGAAATGCAATATGAGCGCCTGTCTATCTTCTTCCCCTAAATGGAGAGTTCATTGTCTGGTTAGTGTCATCCCATCCCCCTCTGGCTCTCAGCTTTTGGATTTGCGTCGTCAGGGTAGCCTCCCGCAGGCCCGTCGGATCGGGTGCTCGGCATCCTTGTCTACCCTCCAATTGTGCACCCAGAGGATCTGCTGCCTCCTTGCCCACACTCTCTCCAGTCCTCCTCTCTCACACCAGAAGTGTGACTCATTTACATACATCATGACTCACGGAAACATGTTCTTTTGCTGTTTGTTTGTATAAATGCCCACATTCTGTTTATCACCAGTCCACGATTTCAAGTCATATTGCCCGAGTAACCCCCCCATCTGGACCATTTACCCATAAACCTCAACACAACATACAATGTTTGCTTGTTTTTTTTTTTTTTTCAAAATCCACCCATACACGAACACTGACGTGCTTTTTTCAAACCCACATTGAGAAACATGACAGCATGTTATTTTTTTGTCCGTGTTTTCTTTTTTTTTTTTTGATGTTTTCTCCTGTTTTTTTTTGTTCTTTTTCTTCATCAAGGACAGATTATGTACATACAGATGTTATATGCCACTGACAAACCCAGTGGGACGCTGACATGGAACAATATACAGTATGCGAGTGGGAAACAAACAACAAAAAAGAAGCATTAGACAGAGACAGCATGACGATGAAAAGATGATTGAGGGAGAAAAAAGAAGCGCGCACCAAACGACCTGCTCTTGTGCTTGAAATGGAATCCGTCATTATTTTTGGAGTGACGAGATGCATGCACAAACGGTGTGTCTTCTGTCACACAGATAACCCGACTACAGAGCAGAAGGCAAGACTTTTTGAGTACAACATGTAGTGTTTTAGATTAAGGGCCATTTAAACAGAGCTCACAATCATTTCAGAGTACTGTACATAGTAAAAGTACAACAACAGACTTATTTCATATACCTTGTTAATGGTAAAATTTTCAGATATTACACCACAGCTTTAACCATATCTGATACCTCTTGCACAGTAGAGTTAGGGGTTATTGCTGGTTTGAAACAAAATCAAACAAAACACATTCAGACAATTTATTCAGTACTGAGTAATTCTCCTCTAAGGTCGCCGTAGTCTGGGTTTAGCTGGGGTAAACTCATCTCTCCGTGCAGGCTCGTTATGGCAAATTTGCATATAGTCGCTGCATGTGAGTGAAACAGTGTTTCAGTGGAGAGACGAGAGCCACCATATTGAAACATGGGCTTACCTCCCACTGTTTGTGCTGTGTGGGGGAACTGGATGGATAATTGTGCCATGGGGGTTTTGTGGTGCCCATGCCTGCATGTCACAGGTACACAGTGGAGGGAGTACTGGTGCACCAAGGCGAGGTTGTCCTTGAAGAGGATTCCTGTCAGTGGCAGGATTGAGCTTGATTTATGGGGGCCATCACAGGCTGGCAGGAGGGACAGGTGGAGCCCAGGCTTCTTCACTTAGCCAGCCACAGGTAATGGCTAATTACATCTTTATCTCCCTGTGGTCTGGCCGAACCAGAACTGACTTACAGCCACGACCAGAGGCCGACACGGATCCAAATCATTTATCTAGCTGGTCAGAGAGAGACACACTATGATAAGTGGACAAATATGCTGTGAATGTGTGTGTGGGTGTGTGTGTGTGTGTGGTGCAGTGAACAGCATGACAAAAGGAGTCCAATACATAAACTGTTACAAATTATAAATTACATCATCATTCACTGCTTCTGGACTCGGGTGAAATAATCCCTCAGACGGTTTCAAATGCATTTTTAAAAAGCTTGTCATGGCAAAATAGAGCACATCACTTCGAAAACTTTACATCTTTTTTGTTTGTTTTTTTTGTTGTTTTTTTCACTGTAGTCATTCAATGTGTGTGACTTGTAAAGTACAAAAATTATTTTTCCCACGCACGGCTCATTACCATCAGATTTTGTTCATTTTTTTTTCACATGGAATTACTATTCATAGTTATTCAAATACTTATTAACATCATCATCATCTGTACTATTATTAACACCAAAAAAGTAAAAGCAGGTAACCTTGCAGAGTAAAACAGACACAGTGCAGGGTGGGGAGGGAGGGAGGGAGGGAGTGTGGGGAGTATGGACTCACAACAGGAACATCTCTAACTGGTACATGCTATCAACAAGCGACAAAGAGGATGGAGCCTCAGCTTTGAAACAGAAGATATTGTTGTCACTGGACAGCCTCTTGCTGCTTCAGAAAACTGGAGCATAGTCGAGGCTGATGGGGGATGTCGTTGGGTGCCAGGCAACCTGAGGGTCGCCGGCGTGGCCTCTGTACTGCATATATTTACACTGGGGAGGAAGACAGGGCAGGAGGGGGAGAGGGGGGAGGGGGGGTCGACACGGAGCAGAGAACACTATAGCGATGCGAAGGCCGACTAGACAGAGCACGTTGAACAGAGGGGCGAGGGGCTGGGGTGGGGTTAAAAAGGTTTGGGTAGTGAGGGGGTCCACATGCGAAACCTTGGTATAAACCCCCCAAATTACATAAAGGGGTAGTTGACGCCATCACCACCCACCCTTTTTTTTTTTTTTATACATTTTGACATCATTCATAGCAGCTTGACTGCTACACAGTTAAAATCAAAAAGCCATACAGGTACATGTGTGTGCGCAGGTGTGTGTGTGTGTGTGTGTGATCAAAGGGTGACACATCACATGGCACCAATTTGACAATTTTCAAAAGGTCACATGACCGCCAGTACCACATTATAATTATAATTTCCATAAATATCCACCATAGTATTGTGATTTTATGTATCATTTCCATAAGGCAAAGATTGTAGGTCAGTCATTAGTCTATGTAGTATATTACATAAAGGATCGTCCAGTTGTTAGATTATCTATTTTCTCATTGATCACCAACACAATAATCATTAATATACACTCTCTATCAACATCTGCGCAGTGATAATAATGAAGGGTAAACATGGTGAGGAGGGAAGTACCAAGTCAGACAGATCTGCAAGGCATTCTGGGAGACAAAAAGAGAGAGAAAGACTGAGTGTGTGAGAGAGGGAGGAAGAGATGATGACAACGATTTGATCTTGAAATTGAATTGAGGGTGCGGGGGGGTTTGGGGTGAGGGCAGGGACGGGGGAAGAGGGGGGGTTGATGTGGTTGTGTGTTTTTATGCAATGATGATTCAATGGCTCCTGGATTAATGCATATTCTTTTTGTTCACAGTGATGGGTTCGTAATTAAAGAATTTCATTTCCTTCTTCCTTCCGTAGAGGAGAAGAGAGAGGGGGGAGGGGAGTGGGGGGGGCGGAGAGGGATGGGGCTTTGAGGGGACGTCTGGGGACAATTCCAGGTGGAGGTCGATCTTTAAACCTTCAGCAGAAGAAAAGCAGAGAGGGAAACCCAAACGCAGGCGCCGACACTCATTCCTGCATGTAAGCCGGTCCCTCGCCCGTGTATGGCCCCCGGCCCTGGACGGAAAACAGAAGAACCAAAAGAAGAAAGGAGGGAGGGGGAAAAGCGAAATGTGTGAAGTTAAACACAGGGAGCTGCCAACAGTGCCAGAACTAATGAAGCTCTGTTTGTGACAGCTTGTGTACATTTTTAAACATGCTACAATTAATTAACCAAATTAATTCTGATACCTTGGCATAATTACTGTAAACAATGAAGACATGGCTTGTTTTTTACAATGATAATATGGTGTTTTCCAAAATTTCCCATATCCCCACAGCTTCACTCTCATTGCACCGTCTGCAGCTAACCCTGACCTTTTCAGTATCCTCATTTAGGTTTTTATGAGTAAAATAATTAAACATCTGGATCCCATTGAAGATCACTGTGTACTTAAAAGGGGTAAAATATGGTAGGCTGCGACAGAGCCATTATATATTTAACATGCTCTGGACCTTCGAGGCTGACATTTTGACTTGTCAAACACAGGTCAAAATAATAACATGTATGATAGCTCTGCTCCATTTACATAAATCTAAGCCAGTCAGCATATAAAATACAAGCACCCTGCCACTAGAACATAAGTGTAATGCAGCCATTGTTAATGTTATTAGCCACACCTGTGTTTGACACACCAAAACATAAACCGTGAGAAAAAGCCATTTGAATGATTTAATCCAGTATGTTAACATGGTTAATAACGAAATGCTGCACTGATGTTTAGAATTCAAAATGAATGAATGATTTGGTATTATTCGACACACCATCAAGTATATCACATTTGTGACCCTGAAATTACATGATGATTGGGAGGACTATTGCAAGAAAACCTTAATCAAAACTCTTTCTTCCTGTTTTGTGCCATAGGCAGCCCCAAAATCTAACCTGCTGGCTTATAATGTGTAGAGAGGAGGCTGCTACAGGCTGCCAGTGGTCTCGGTAATGGGCTCATTGGTTGAGGGTAATTACAATAATGTGCCAATTTTGATGTGATAGTGGGTTGTTGATGTTAAAATGCTTCATGCGGCACCTTTAAAATGGTGAACAAAGAGGTACAATAGCAGGGAAACAAAGTCAAGGGAGGCAATGACAGTGAGGGACAGCGTATGAATAGAAATGCCACAAAAGTATCCGATTATGGTCAGATTTTCAGTGCCTGGTCCAGAACAGAAAGGGGTTTGTTGTGTTCTAATGATGGCAGGAGGAGATTAGGAAGGAAAGAGGAGGCAGAAGGACAGATGATGGAGAGATAGGCTGACAGAAGTGGCAGCGGTGGTGGAAAAAGAGAGCAGGAAGATGTATGGGTCTGACGGGGGAGTGAGTCATTGAAGGGAGACTGGCCGAGATAATGGGTAAAGGAATGAAAGAAGAAAGGGGATAGATGAAGGACTCACTTAAGATGGTAATGCCGAATGCACTAAAGGGAGGGTGGGGGAAGGGGGGGTGACGGGAAATGGAAGGGTAGGAAATCGCTCATTGGGGACGGTTAATGTGAATTGGGCTTGGAGTGAAATGACAACTTCTTGCGTAACGGGACAGAGCAGAGCGTCTGTGTGTGCGCACGCAGGAATGTGCATGGGTGAGAGATGGGGGGTGAGAGCGCAAATGAACGGGGGAGAGAGGGAAAGAGAGGGGGACACGGTAATATCGGGAAGCAAAGCTTTAATGGGGCGGAGAATAACGAAAATGGGGAGACGGAGGGGGGGTTGAGAGCTGGGAAAAAATGCTGTGCTGTGTGGAGAGCAAAACTGAGTCGGGGCAAAGAGGGAAAAACAGTGTGTCGCTGCGTATGTATTGTTTTCTTGCAGTAGCGTGTCTGTTCAGACTCTTTCATGCTGATTGGTAGTCACATGAGATAAATGTGAGTGTGCTTGTTTATTTGCCGAAGCTGGATTGTGCATGCATGCGTGCACAGTGTCCCCGTGTGAATGCACCTGCATGTAGTGCCGTGTGATAACTTACGAAACAGCAGCATGCTGGCGTTGGAAGCCCCCAGACGGTTTGAGGCAAAGCAGGTGTAGTTGCCAAAGTGTTTCTCTGTCACATTGGTGAACAGCAACAGCGAGCGCGTCTTCTCGTTTTTGATCCTCAGGGTGTTGTCACTCTCTACCGGCCTGGGTGGCGGCGGCGGCGGCGGTGGCGGTAGGGGAGCAAAAGTAGAGGAAAGAAACAGGATGGAAGAGAGAGAAAGAGTGTGACAAAGAAACGAGAGATAACACAACATAACATCACACCTGGTGATTCAGCTCGCATAAGAGGCTTTTTTTTCTCCCTCCGTCTCTCTGGAGACAACCAAGCAACACAGTCCCCCTCCACACATCGGCTCCGTCTCACCTTGTACTAATAGTGAAATCTAACAGTCCATAAATAACCGAGGCCTCCTGCTGGGGCCCATTATACTCTATTAACAGCTCTCTCTGGCTGGCAAAAGCTTGTCTAAGTACTTCTGCGTCTTGCTTTGTCTGATGCCAAATCACCCTAACTCTTCAGTGCTCTCTGGGACCTTTTACAAACTTGGAAGGACAGATTATGTGTAGGTAATGGAGAGCAAATAGGTTTCCAACAAGCTAATAGTTCTCCAGAGGTGGCAAAAACATACATGATTATCTCAGACCTACACCTGACCGAGGTTTGGCGGGCAAAAACGCGTCCTCAGGCAGCCCACTAAATGTGAAATCACTGTATCTGCTTTTGGTCCTTCTGTTTGGTCCTTGTTAGACAACAAATTGACAGGTCAGATACAGCCTGGTTACTCTGAGTCTCAACTGGGTAAATCTCCGTTATGCTCACTCATTTTCTCGGTGAGTACCTAATGCACACTGTTTCACGGCTGAACTCACAGCTGAACTGTTTTTATTAACATACTTTCTGTTTCAGACCAATGATCGATATGAAACAGTGATTTGACTGAGGCTTCGCGTAAGCTACATGTTGACCGGGCACATTGTTATTCCTTTACCGAGATGCTGACAATTCAATGTTAACAATACAGGTCAATGCAGTCCTGTGTGATTTGCTCTGCTGACATTTAAAATGAATGTTCGCAGAAAAGGTTAGAGGAAAAGTTGTCTCAGTTTTCCACAGTTTTCCACATTAACACAACGATTCAAGGTCAGTGTTTTTGGATTTTTCCACTCTGCAGAGTATTTATCAATGCTCTGCAGCTTGGGGGTAAAAACATCTGCTTAGTGATCAACAAAGGCCATGAAGAGAAAAACATGGATTTTAGATTTAGCTGGCGCAGAGCGGTAATCATCAAATCAGTTAGCACTGAACTCATGGCTGGTCTCACCTGTGGTCGTCTCTGTACCACTCGAAGGAGGCTGGTGGGACTGCCATGGCTTCGCAGCGCAAGATGGCTGTTTTACCCAAATGGGCCGGCATGTTCTTCATATCTGTGATCATAGGTGGGTCTGCCAGAAAAAACGAGGGTTGGGGTGGGGACGGGCAAACAGAGGGAAGGAATTCAGCAATTAGTATACATCTGCCTTCGCCGAAGAAGTCGAGTCAGGTCAGCCTGCGGTTGCAAACAAGGTTGAAACCCCCCTCCCCCGGAGAGAACAAAATTAAGATGTATGAATTCATACATAATAATGCATTTAGGATATTTACATACATCATTAATGCATCATTGTGCTATAACACGGACGGTCCAGCGAGAGTTGAATTATCGCCACTGGGCTGTTGTGTGAGGGGGATACTTACAGTTGACCGTGACTTTGACCTTGCGCTGATCGGGCGGAGCCACTCCATTGTTGGTGATGCATTCGTAGTCCTCAGCCTGCTGCCTCTTAATCTCCGTGATGTCTAGGAATTCCCCTTCACTCACCAACCCATCTATTGATATAAGGCAGATGTCAAATGTGAGATGACTCATGGTTACTGATTTAAGGCAGAATCACACTCAGTTTGCTGTTCAGGTTTGCAGGCACCAACACAAACTGTATATCACATAAAAAAAAAAAACAACATATAATGGATAAATGAATGAAGACAGTATTTTGGAATATCTCTTCAGTGCTGACACAGTTTGATGTAGTGGCAATCAATGTATTGATATTTGTAAGATTATTGTAAGTGATGGACATCTGTATCATAGAGTAAGATTACTAAAATAGGCAAATGTGCAATGTAACGAAGTGTTATATCAGACAAAATGCTGTTTATTTTTTGATGTTTCATTAATTTGGAAAAACAGCAAACAACGACATGAAACAAACAGGAATACGCTTCCACTAAAAAGTATGATCCTGAATTATTTGTTGAGCCCAGATGAAATATCTGTAATCAAGAAAAACACATTATATTTCAATCATATTTTTCTCATATGACAAAGGGCCTCAAGCTGGTTTGTTCTGTTGGTGAATGTTTGTATAGATGAAAAGTAAGTAAACATGATTTGACAGCAGTGACACCATTACTTTTATAGTGTCAGGGGAAATTGTAAGCTTTGCTTCCAAGCAGTGGACACACCGGGGGGCGAAGGCTCGTTCGCTACATTACTACTGAGAAGAATATTTGGCTGTTATTTGATGTTGACAAACTCCCAGGTGCCCCCAAAACCAAATTAGTCAGTCTCGCACTTTCGCTCTTTTCCTCGGGCGACAACCAGCCAACAGAATCTCTTCAGTGGGGAGAGTCGAAGGGACGGGCTACAAGTTATTGCTCCTTCATGTGAGGGAATGGATGTTGGGGGTGTTATTGGATCGACAGCGCCAGAGAGAGAACAAGAGCAGAGAGAGAAGAAGAATGAGAGCGAGAGTGCACCCCCTCCTCCCGCCTCCCTCCTCCCTGCAAGTCTCAGCAGCCAGCTGTCTCACAGCCTCCAAAACCATTAGGTCCTTCTTTTTTCTCCTCTCCCCTTTACCCCATTAAAGAAGTCAGACTGTGGAACACGACATAATATATAATCTCACCACTAACAAGGAAATCCAGCTCTTAAATTGCTGCTCACTTTTCCCTTTCAAAGCCCCCCTAAACATACACACAGCCACTGTCAATCAGTGGACCTTTGCTTCCCCTCACAAACACACAAACGGCTCCTGAGCACGTTTGTGAGCAACACCAGCGCAAACACACACACACATACACACACAAAAAAAGACACTAAACGCCATGATTATTCCTGTCAGAGATTAGCGCGGCGGTTCTAATTGAAGATTATACTGGAGGATTATTAGCGCGGCTACTGAGCTGGAGACGATTATTTGCAGCTGCTGCGGCAGAGGCTGAGCAGCGAGCGACAACCGCGGTGATGGCTGCTTGTGCCACCCGAGCGAGTGCGGGCAGGCGCTGGGTGCTGGGGTGGGGTGGGTGAGATGTTATTCACTCATTCCATTAGTCTAATAAATACTGCTCTCTTGTGACATCTCTGTCAAGCAGGCAGAACACCCAACTTTGCCAGAGAGGGAGAGGAGGGGGAGGGATGGGGGGAGTAAGCTGCTGCAGTGGCGGCACAGAGGGGAAAAGGGGAGAAAAAGATAGAATCAGACAGCTAGCACTGGAGAAATTACGCACAGAGCTGTTACAGATGACTTCCAAGAAATAAAAAGGAGAAAGAAAATAAAAAATGAGAGCAATCGAGCGCTAGAGAGCACATTACGGAAACAGAGAGAGAGAGTGAAAGAGAGAGAGAGAGAGTGATAATTTGCACGAGATACGCCGCAAAAGACTGAAAGAGATACACAGATATAAAGATAGAGGGAAAGGAGTGAAACCGCCCCATAACGAGGAAAACGGAGAGGTGTCAAGTTGGGTATTTGACGGGGTAGTTTTTTTCATGGACTTTTCTTCCTCAGCACCTGGTGTGATGTAATATGACAGTGCGGAGCAAGCCCTCTCGCTCTCCCTCTCTTCCTCTTCCTTTCCATCCCCTGAGATCTCTGGACCGGCATCGCACACCCCTCTCCACTTTGGTGGGAGATCATAACTGACTGGAGCCGGCCCCTGGCACTCCTACAATGGCCTGTAAAATACAGCTCCATCAACCACTTATGGCTTTTGAAGGAGCCTGACTCCTGACCACCAGAGATAGTTGGATTGCACCTGAGAAGGGGGGGTAAAGGGGTATGAATGACGGATGGGGGAGGGGGGGGATCAGGGGTTCTGGGCTGCCCTACAGTGAAACCTTGCTCTATTTCCCCAGCAGCACTTTGAGCCTGACTAGATTATCGGGGCACTTGATTTCTCACCTCCTCTTATCCATTTCCATTACAAAAACTGCCATCAAGGCAGAGAGGTCTGATGTCGGGTTAAAACAGAGAGGGATGGACAGGCTGACAGACTGTAAAACCAGTCATTTGGAAGAGTAAAGGGCTGAAATGCATGTTAGTCGAACTACACGAAGCTGTGGCAGAATTTAAACCAGGAGGGCCACCTTGACCTGGTGCTCCTCACACATGCCTGAAATTACTTCATAGCTACCCACCCAAGTAATTTATTCCACATTATTCTCTCAGTTACATTTCCTTTGTTTTTGTTAGAGCTGACCACATTTTTTTATGGCAAGTATTTATATATCAATATTCTGTATTACATTTGGTTAACAAATCATATAAAAAGATCAAAACTAACAATGAATCAATCCTTTTACAGCCTGCAATATCCTATTCCTCTGTGCCGGGGACCTCCATTGTCGTCCAATAAACTATTAAAGACACATCAATAAGCCACATCGCGGCACTGGGTGACATGCTCCTTCATTACCATAAACATGTGCACTCTAGTTTATTTTGAGTCAGTCCCACACACACCATCCTGCTGCAGTAAATGCTCACTACTGTGTCTTAATCCACTGCTGAAAATAGTTCCAGACAAATACAAAATGTATTCCTCTTTGAGTAATGATCACTAAACACTATAGTGCCTGACAGTAATAGAAAAATTATTTGCCATTTTTTACAATTAAACTGTATATTTGGGACCCGTTTTTCAAGATTTATGTCTTCATTATGAACAGATGGGCTTAGGGCTGAGAGCCAAAGGGTGGGGGAGTCTGAGAGCCAGACTAAAGCACTGTTGGTTTTGTACTTTTAATGGGATTTGTTCACAATAACACAAACACAGAATATTGCCTGCCTTTAGCACGTAAACATTCTTCATAAGGACCCCTTTAATTTGTTTTTTTTTAAAATGACGTATTGAACGGGACATTTCACAGGCAAAAACATCAACTTGTCATCTCTCTCTGGCTGCGCTGTTTCTCCACCTGTTGACCGGATGTCTTCCCACTTTCTGGGTTTTTCCAATCATCAGGTTCCCACCATCAACCTGCAAACCTGCCATTCATCCTCTCATCAAGCCACACCAGTCCCTCATTGACACCACTCAGTATATGTACCCCCACACAAACACTTGCACTTCCAAGTCTTCCAGGTCATGCTTGCTGCTGCAGCTTATGTTCAGTCCTCTGCTTCTAGCCCTTCATGATTTATGCCTGTCTCGTTTTTGGACTTGTTCTGGCCCGTTTCTAACCTCTACCTTCCCTTTCCATCCCACCTGATCTGTTTTTGTCTTTTGAATCCACACAAAACACACCACTAATGTTCCCAATTCCCAATCAATCTGAAAAAGCACATTCCTCCTCTTAACCACAGGCACCCATTCATTCATGCTAACCCTGTGTGCCTGTGTGTGTTTTAACGGATGGTATGTCAAATGATAAGGCTCTGGTGCGCTGGTGCATTTAACTGAATGAGACAGAGTGCCTGTATGTCTCTGAGTGGGTCAACTGATGGATGCCAGTGAGAGTGAATGGGTGCGACAGATTGTATCTTTGCTTCGGTGAAGACGGAGGAGGCGCTGGAGCCTGCAAACAACGGTGCAGAGCGGCATCACTATCTGTTTGTGAGGGAGGACTCTGGTAGCCATGTGGACAAGTTGCAATACTTTTAGCGGGTCTCTGTCTCACCTTGAGGTGGTGCACCTGCCTCAGTCCCAATATAACACACATACACTTTCTGCCCAACCTCCACTGTACACTGTTCTCCTGAACCCTCCCTCCCCTCTCTGCAGTTTTTCTATGCAGTCACTGAGTAATGGGGACAGATGGCTAGCAGCTTCTTCTGTTTCTTTGGGCTCCCCCCCACCCCTTCTCCACCGCTCCTGGTCTCCTGCAACTGATGGTTTGGTTGCAGAGACTCCTGCAGAATAGCAATGCGGGCCCTATCTCTTCCCCTGCAAGCTGAGGGGTTATTGGGGGGGAGGTGGGTGTGAGATGGTGGGGGTGGTTAGAGAGGGAGGATTACTGCTGACAGTGGAGAAATGCTGTATGCTTGCAAGTGAGGACAACTGCACAGACTTTGTGATGTAAGGCTGCGTTTGCTGCAGGTGTGCATTCATGCATGCTTTACTTTTCTCCTTTCCTCTCCCGTCACCGCCTGAGGTTACAGTGCTGTGCAGACTCACACAAAGTAAATGTCCAGAGAAGGACACTGCATACACAGCAAGCTAACCCAGGGACAAACAAGGGGGAGAGGAAGAGGAACAGACCTCTGAGCAAGCCCAAAGCTGTCTGTAAGTACAGCGGTACAGTATAGGTTGTGCATTTATTGGCCTAACGACATAATTACATCGTGTTGAGTAGTTGTTCACACTGACCCATTTATTATTGCTGTCTCTGTGCATTTGATCTGTGCTGCTGCTGCCGCATCCGAGCTGCAACTCAGCCACTTTGTTGTTTGAAAAAAACGCTTAAACCGTAACTTTGGTGACACTGATGCTAAGCCAGCCTCACAATGAGTCCATTATTTGACTTTCAAAACACTGAAAAGTCCAAAATAACATTCCCTGTTCTGTAATATCTTTATGGAACTTTTTGGCACACACATGCCCATATCACACACAACACAGAAAATCCTTCTGTAAAGAAAACAGATCACAGTAAGTTCCATTATCCACCAAAGCACAATGTCACACAATAGAGATTATGGGCTAACCTGTCTCTGAATACAAACTGTTGTATTCTATGTATGTATTGTATTGATGTATTCATCTATTCAGCGTTGATATTTTGTTACATCCACATGGTATGCATCATGTAGCATGCAAAAAAAAAAAATACTGCCAAACTGATGGGAACATTGTTGTATGAGAAAATTACATGAGGCAAATGATTGCTAACAATTACTGTAGTAAAATACACTTCTGTATATTGAGTCATAGCACAGTGGTATATTTGGTACATAGCAATTTGCGTTATGTGCCAAAGAGATGATACAGGATGATCATTACCTTTCTAATGAAACCTAAATCCAAATAATCTCTAGAGGACACATAATGCACATTTGCCTGACTTTGGACGTTAGTGGTGACAAAGATGGGAACAGATAGGAGATAAACACCGTGTTGATCAAATCAAATGGCTCTGACTCGTGCATCCTGACCACCCTGAACTAGTTCTGATTACACACACTGACGGAAACTAAAAATAGCTGATTTACTGCCAAAAGTGGTTGTTAGCATCAGTTGGCATCGTGATGCCAGTTGACAGGGTGGATGAAGACAGATGCTGATGATTACAGGTGGCGCGCTGGGGATAATTATGTATAATGTGTGGTTATTTGGGACAAAACATTGGGAAAATACGAGACCATGAATTTAAGATGGGGACAGACTAAACAGCTGGGTTTAAGAATGATGACACAGGAATGGAGGATAAAGAGGTGGACATGAGCTGAATGCTGATCGGCCTTTTGGATGGAAGGGGGGAAAAAAGTCTATAAAAAAAACCCTGAACAGGGTTGGGGATGAATGCGGAGGTGAAGGAGATAAAGGTGAAGCTGTTAACAAGAGATCTCTGGATCTGAAGACAAGCAAACAAGAAGGGGGTGACTTACATTTCTGGTCTTTCCAGGTGACGGTGGGCTCAGGCCGACCCACTGCCAGACAGTAGAGGTTTACATTCTCTCCTTCGTTCACCGACACGTTTTTTGAGATGTTGACGATTCTGGCCGGCACTGTAAAAACAAGATAGTGCTTATTATAATACGATCTCAGAATCCCCTTTTACATCAGAAATTATTGATAAGGCATTTTCTTAAAGACTATTAAGGTGTTTAAAGAATGATGCAAATCCCTTCACCTAACACCGACAGGCAATCGGCTGATTAATGATCTGTGTCGGAGTGCTTGCTGAACTGTGCAACAATATGCTTGACCATCTACTTAAAATGCACTGAATTCTAAATGGGTGCAAACGGGCATTAAAATCTCCTTCTCCCGACATTTAATCTAATTTGATCTTTAACAAAAAGAAGGAAATTTTGTAGAAATGGTAGTCAGAATTTTTTCTTCTACTTTTTAAGTGAATGACTGTCCCTGAATACGTTTTTTTCCCCACAAAACTCACAAAGTGTTAGAGCGCTATGCATGTAGTTAGTTTGATAACAAGATGGCCCTTGAATTTAAATGGCCCATTATCATTGTTTTTAATGAGCTTGGCCCTGAGATTGCTTTTTTTTGTGAGACATCTACAGAGGATCCTATTTTTCTCTATCTTGCTGGAGTTGAATACTTGCAGCGATAAAGCACAGATTGGAGTGGCGGTGAAGCTGCTCCTGCTTGATGCATTGACTTGAGGGTGTAATTATTTTGTGTGATATCAAGCTAGGGCTGAAATTGCAGGCGACTTGGAATTAGGTATATATGGTCATCTGTGCCAAGCTTTGGACCCTGCAGACAAGAGTGTTTTGTTTGGCTGCAGCGAGATGTGAAAACTCTCTTAGTAAGCGGCTGACATTGTCTCCACCACCTGTGAGTCGGGCCTCGTGTTTTCATTCCAGCAGACTGTGCCTAATATATCCTGTTAGAAGTTTTCAGTTTCATGCTGCTGGTGATGTATAACTGCAATCTGCACTACACGCGGTCCAAAATATGCATAAAAATTGACACATGCAGGGGGAAAAGGTCTGGGATCCATCCTCTGGGCAGTCCTGCGCCAATACGTCTTGTCACTCAGGATCAGTCAGACTCTCACTCACTTAGCTGCTGACTTGATGACGGAGTCCCAGTCGTGGTCCTGCACTGTCAGTTATTTAGTCAGGCAGTTGGACAGCCCCCCCATGTGTACTTCATCCCCTCCACACACATCCTCATCCATCTGATCTGCCTAACTCTCTGTTTACAAAGACAAGTAACCCGAACTGGCCACATGGAAATAACAAATGGGCTTGGACTCAGCCATCTTATTGCTACCGACTTTGTGGCTATCTGTCAACCGCACTAGGCTTGCTATACTATAGACAGACACACACACACACAAGCCAACTGAGCTTTCAAGACATAATAAAGTAATTACATTTTGATACAGCCATAAATAACAACCTTAAATTCTCAAACATCATAAAACATTAACCACTAAGTTGTCTATCATAAATTTAAGCATACATTTAAGCACGCTTTAACAGAAAAGTAACACTGAAACGTAAGCACAGAAAATCTTAATTGCTTCCCCTGATGTCAAACCTCAATCACACCCAATAGACGGCACTACGCTTGGCTGAATGACGAAATTAAGCCATTTAGCCGATGTTTTTATCCAAGGCTGCTTACAGTACCACGGGTACACACATATTTCTTTTGCAGCCACAGTGGCAATCAACTCTGCAAACTCTGGGTAAATTAGGGAAATGAGCCAGCACTTAAACTGGATACAGTAAACACTTTAAAGTTACTTAGCGCCGATTCCCATTCCGTCTCAACTCAGCTGCTGACCTTGGACAATGAGGTAGACGTGGGCGATGCGGGGCTTGTTGTTGGCTTGGAAGGTGCAGGTGTAGGGGCCCTCGTCGGTGACTTGCACCTTCTCGATGTGGATGGAGAAGTCACTGTTGTTACTGTTGGCGAGCGTCACGCGCTTGTCCAGCGACCACTTGTCTGTCCCTGTGAACAGGATGTTAGAGCGGTTCAGCCAGGCCTTGTGGGTCACTTCCTCGTCGATCCGACATCTGTGGGAGGACAGGAAGCGGTTCACAGGTAAGAGGCCTGAACATCCTGTTTAGGGTTTATACTAAATACTAAAGAGCTGTTTTATCATTACATTGATTATTGGTACAAATATACAAATAGGTGACATGGTCTTTTTTAGCATTGTTTGGGAGCTTGGGATTTAAGATGTAAATTGTTGTGTAATGTCAATAAATTCTTGAAATCTTGAAATCACTCGGAAAACCAGTGTTGAGCATTCATGGGCAACCAAATCATCTTAAGACTTCACAAGTCTTTTTAAGTCTATTGAAGTTAAGGGACATCTCTGTCAAACATGAATAGTGCAGTTGGAGTAGTTATTGAAAAAGCATTCATCGGGCCTTGTACTCCATTGGTTACACATCTTCACTCTTGTACTCTTCTTTTTCTTCTGTCACTTAACCCCGCTGAACATATCATTGTAAACATCACTGTGTAACTATAAAAATATAGCAGTATTATTGAAAGAACTTGTGCAGGTGATTATACGTCACTAAAATGATCAAAAGAGATGGCTAAGAGCATTTGTAGAAAAGACGACAGGTTGTGAACAAAGTACTGCATTAGAAGTGTGGATTTACCATTTTTCTCTTCATAGCTGGGTTACTTTGTTTCAATCATAAGAACACTGAAATGAAGATGCACACAGTTCATGTCGAGAGGTATGTCTGGCTATTTACCTAAGTCTGGCTGTAAACTCACAAATGTTAAAATTAATGGCTATGAATGGAAAATAAGAACAGACACATAAAAGTCAATAATGCGATGATTACAGCACAGTAAATTACTAAAAAATCCAAAAGGATGTGGCATGCCTCTTCTCAGCTACCACGGCCCAAAGGTGCGCCTTCAGTTCATGCCTTGGCCACTAGATGTCCTTACCCAGCTTCAACTCGCTTTGAGGACATGCCTCTGTAGTCCTCATGTCTAATTAATATGACCTGGATAAATATCACTGTTGAGGTACATCTTAGATCACCTGCCAAGTCGGTGGCAGTGACACCACAGCGCATAATAAACACAGTGAAGGTAAGCTTGGAAGTCTTTAACAAATAAGCTACAAGGCCCAGGGTTGATGTTTAGGTTGACATGTGACCTAGGGGCCAAACCACTCCTAACAGCTCAGGAAATAAAGAAAAAGAAAAGAAAAAACATCATTCTGATAAAGATTTATGGCTGGTGGGTTTGTAAAAAGAGACAATCGAGTAAGAAATCCTACCATGAAAATTCATTATCTGTGTACAAACACTCTATTAATCTATTTTTAAAAATTAATCACTTCTGCACTGATGATGTTGCTACAGGACTGCAAGCCCAGAGGAAATGAGCACCATAATAGCATCAAATGTGCCTCATCTTAATGGCCCGCATCAAAGCCAACACAACTGCATTGTCTCAAGCATAACACGAGTATCTGTGCCACTTGGGCAAAAGTGATTTTACATGAAAATGGAGTTTATTTATAAAGCTCTTTGGTCTTTTGCTTGTCAGCTATTGGGTGTCCAGACCACACTAAACTTAGACACACATCTTATCACAAAAGATGCCATCACATTCTTACTAATGAAGCTATAAAGGCAGTTTTGTGCTCTGAAATCAAACTTTTAGAATTGCATTTGCAGTTCATGCAAGTACAGCTGAAGTTTAAAAGGTTAAACACTGTCATTGAGTTGTGAGATATTTAATAGGAGAACAAAGCAGATAACACCCAAAAAAGTTAGAAAATCAAGTTTATATTCTCAGAAAGTGATCTTATCTTATGATCTTATCTTACTGGATTTTTCCTATTTCGGCCTCCAAAAAGGACTCAACTAAAACAAGCCAAGAAGGAATAATCAGCCTTTGGTTCAACTGCTCAAAACCTGTAGAATTATGCAACTTGGAGGCACAAGTAATGGAGCAGTGTTTGTTTAAGGATTCATAAAGTTTAGGAACCACTGGTTTAAAGAGCCAAAGGGGATGAACAGTAACATGATTTTTCATGTTTTTAATATTCTTAGCACTTTAGAGTGATGGGAGCTGGCACCACCGTTTATAGCCAGAAACAAAAAAGAACGTCTCGTAATGTAACACTGCTGCACAGCTTTCCTGATATTAAACTGTAAAAGTATAAAAGATGACATTGAAAGCACAGATTTTACCACCCACGTGGATTCAGTTTGGAGTTTTAGGTGTGAAAATGCCTAAATAAATTCTATGGATTTGGCTTCTCTGCAGCGTCAATACAACAGCTTCAGGCTCCACGTCTTGATGACATTATGGATCAGCACCTCGCTTCTTTGATTTTCAACTTTGGGAGAGACTTGTTGATGTTAACACATATTGACAGAACTGTACTTGGTCTCAGAATAACACATTTGATTTTAGTGGAAGGCCAGCTCTTCTTTCAAGGGGGAAAAAAAGGGACTAAAAGAGGAATTTGTTCAGATGTGCAGGCTTAAAAGTGATGAAAGTAAAGTTGACTTTGATTTTTTTATTCTTTATTTATTTATTTTTTGTGCTGCCAAGCCAGGTCACATCCACGCAAAGGGGGAAAAAAAAAGCAAGTTGGCTGTTTTTCTGCTTGGTTGGGAGCTGGGTAAAGCTGTGATTTCTACTTTATCGCTCACAGTTAGGCAGGTGTGGCTGGACGCAGAGGTGGTCCGCCCACCCAACTGATCTGCACACCATTACTGTGAAATCTACGTAGCAGGAAGAGGTCATTGCAGGCAGATGAGACGACTCCAGCGACATCTGACAGGTATTATCATTCAATTAGCTGTAGGATAGATGGAGCTGGAGAATATGGCATGATGTGGGATGTCTAATTAAAGTTATCTGACAGAGAATTGGCAATTAAAGCGACGTGACAGGTGTGGGGGGGTAAACATGTTTTTCATGTAATTAGTAGGTGCAGGTGTAGGATCAAGAGTTACCTCAAAGTGACGCTTTCTCCTTCCAACACTGTAATGTTGTCCGGCAGGTGTCCGAATTCTGTTCCGAGCACACTGGACCCTGCCAAGAAAAACAAGAGAAGAAACCAATGAGCATCCAATAATGGCACCAGACGCTCCGCTGGTGTTCATCAATCTCAGGTCATGCGCTTGAGGATCGACTACCTCACCAATGCAGGTTGGGCAGGCACGTGCTCTGCATCCTGCTCACTTCTTTCTGAAGGGAAAGTAATAAATATACTAAACAAAAGAGTCACAATGTCTGCACTGACCCCCATACTTGAATAATGATTTGGTTTTACCCTGCTTTCTGGTGGGATGCGCCTTCATTGAACAGCACTGATAATGAGCCAAGGGAAGAGGATTCACGCGGAGCTGCCGGAGCGTGAAATGAAGGGACAGCAACGGTAACAGAAGGGATGCTCTTCCTGCCTACCAATACACACACACACACACACACTTGGAGAATGGAGGCACATGCTTACAAAAGCACAAACACGCACGAGAACAGACACACATCCTGAGAGCCATTAGTTGAAGAGGAAGTACGAACACGGCATCTGTGAGATGTGTTTGAGACACTAGAGTGTGGGGAAAAAAAAAAACTTTAAAAGTAATTTTTCTGAACTTGCTTGGACTGGAAACAAAGATAACCAAAGACCTTATATGCTGGCAGTGATATTGCCTGCTGAGCTAGGCCGCTCCCCAGTAAGACACCTGGCCATGTCCATCTAAACTCTGCCAAATCACAGCATGACACCAGATTCCTCAGCTTGTGTCCTCCCTCCATCTCCGACAATCTCTTTCTCCCTCTGCCTGCAAGATGACCTCAATATCTCAATAGGCTTTTGCCGCGGTCTAGCCTTGAGGTTTAATAAACGGTGACTTTATGAAACGAAGCCGGTGCAGTGAGGAGCTAAGAAGCACCTCAAGGTTTGTTAAATAGCCGCACAAAATCAAAGACATGTTAAGCATGCCGAATGGGAATCCGTGGAGAGATGAGATCCAAAAATGACGGCAGTGCGCCCACTAAACGGACTGGAAGTGTGGGTTTTGAATAAAAGGAGGGAATCATAGTTTGATTACAAAGAATAATGAGAGAGGCTTTAGAATTATAATGCACATCGTGGACTGCTAATCAAAAGGTTTTCAAACTGCATAGCAGAAAGTCCTGAGAAGTGCCAACCGCACTGAACAATAATTTATCGTCTGTTAAATAAAGATTAATTATGCCTTCTCCTTTTCTCCGTGTGTTTGAATGTGGGAGTGAGTAGAGGTTTGGCATATCTGCAGCATTGTAAATGAAGGCTACTTTCATATCGTATTCGTATTTGTATATTCATGTGTGTATGATTGTCTGGGTTGCTAAGCAGTAACAGTTGCTATCTGTCTGTTGCTCATGGGTGTGAATGTGTACGTTTGTTTGCTGACATACCGGTGGAGAACAAGAAAAGAGGACAAACTAATGATGCCTCAAAAGAAAACTGGCCCTGAAAATCTCCCGCTAAAAGCTGTAATCGCATTAATGGGTGCTGCTGCTGCGGCTGCCACTGCCGCGGTGCTATCTAGGCCGGCCAAGGATCCAAGAACTGGCTCAATCTTCCTCTCTCTCTCTGAAAGCCTCGGGGGAGGGGTGTAGCATATTAGCCATTGTGTCCGATGTTTCGTTTATCTGTGTTTCTTTTAGTCATGTTGCAGAGCATCGTTGTGCTCATGCTTCCTGTCTCGGACTAAGACAGTCCTCAGCTCAAGCCCTCAGCTCCCTTTCAAGTGCTCTGTACTCTACACACTAGACTTTATTTAGGTTAATTCAATTCAGTTCCAGGGCTTGGGGCTTGGAGACGGGTGTGACATGCTGTCATAAATACACACTACCCCACATACGCAATTACAGACACACGCGTAGAGAAGAGACGCTTCCCCATCACATAATTTAACCACAGGGACACACAGGCCACGCGCACGTTTTGATTGAATGAATGATGAATGCATACGCTGAATGCTCCAAACAACATTGTGAAGGTTACAAACCAGCGGGGAGCTATTCCCATTTCCCTACTCAATTCCCATTTTCACAGCTCGATTGGCACCTCGCATTCTAAAAACCTGTATCACCCTGCCTCCACTCCCGGGCGCCGCACAACATGATAACCAGGTCAACACATTCAGCTCGCACTTCCACTCACACTCTGAGTCACAAGATCGATCTCAGCACGCAGGTTCACTCACACGTATGCATTCACACACTCGTCGATGAGCCAAACAGGTGGAGATGAGAGTCTGAGTTCAGCGCGACGGCGAACAGGCCAAAGAGTCACTTCGCTTGGACACGCGCATGCACACAAATATCTAACATTATCTCGCACTGATTTATGCACACACACCCTAATGTATAACCTCTCTTGACCTCTGTCAACCACTCTGACTGCTCAGTGAAAGTGCTGCTTTGACCTTGGCACAGGTTCAGGTGATCACTAAAAATGAAAATCAACAGCTCGTGTAGAACACACACGGCCAACATCTGCATTTGAGAGATGTCTTCAGACAAAAGCATAGTCTGGATAATCCCAGGGTTCATGCTCCCTTTTTCTTCACTTTGGGACTTTGCAAAGCGTTGCATGGGAAGCAATCATAAACTGATATTTACTTAAAAGTGAGCTACTTTGTTTTGGCAAAAGATAAGCTGGAAAACCTAATGCAGATCAGCGAAAGCCCTCTGGAGTGTCAACTGGCTATATGCCTAGAGCTGACTGTAGATTTATATAAGTGCACCATATATGTACAAAAATTTCATGGCAGTCCATCAAATAGTTGGTGAGATATTCTAGACTGGAAACAAACTGGTGGAATAAATGCAGAGAGGGCCAAAGACTGTGATTCAGAACAGAAAAAGGAAACTAATAGAAAGTTCAATACAAAGGGCAATACCACGTTTTACATAATTTTTTTTCTGCAATTTTGGTTAGGAAAGATTTTTTGGCTTGGTAAAATGAATTGATGAGCAAATGGTGAATTACCTCACCTGATGCTGGTGTTTCCAATGCAAAAGACCCAACATTTTTTGAACCCAACATTTAGGGGTGCAGGATTTTGTGACATGAGCACTTAAATACTGTTGTGAAAATGGTCAGAGGCGATTAACAAAAATGGAGCATTGTAATTCATGAAGTTAAATGGCTTCTCCAGATAGAGGAATACAAAGTGTGCATCTGCAGCATCTCATTAAGGGGAGGGTGGGAGTGTCGGGTGTTCAACGACAAAATGTAAACATCATCTGGCTGAATGACAGCATGTGTCTCCCATCCTTTGATGTGGTCCGCGTTATTTATCCCTTTCAGGCAATTAATTCAAATGTTGCCAGCCAAACACAACGGACATGATCAAACTGAACAATAATGAGTCCAGAGTGCAACCAGCAGTCGGCTGCTGCGTGGCCAAAACAGAATCTTCAGACTTCGCTTTCAATTTCGGTGCTTCTTTTGGCTTTATTGATCCCCATCTCAAATTCAGCTTTTTCTCTGCGCCCACCCGGGGCTCAGCATGAGGGCCCATGAACTGCACCCACCAGGAGGATTCAGGAGTCTTGCCCACTGACACTCAAGAAATGAGGGTGCTTGCCAACAGAGAAGCTTAAACCACAGGCTACTCTGCAGACTCTAAATGTGGAAATGAGAAAACAATGTGAATTCCGAAATACAGCTTTTTTGTCTTTCCTGCTTTAGTGCACTACTCTGCTAAAACAAAAATGGATTTGTTTATGAGAGAGGAAAAACCCAGAGCCTACTTAAAGCACAGCGGAGGAGAGGAGGAATAGAGAAATGATGAATAGCCATGGAGTGCAGCGTTGGTGGAGAACACTGCTGTGGCCCCTGGTGTTGGTGTGGCCACGGGCATATTGAATTTCCCTGCTGTTGTCTATAGCAGATACAGTCTGCCCTGGCAACTGGTATCTCTTGTCCTTGCTATGACCTGCCGTTTTGGCACATAAAGCGGACCCCCACCTCCATACCATACCTGCGCGTGCACACACACACACACACACACTTGTATGCTGTCCAAATGACCCCCCTAAAGCCATTGTCTGCACACTGTATTGAGCCTTGGGCCTAGATTTCTCTGACATTTTTAAGAGAACAGAATTTTATGGACATGCCTAAGGGATTACACAGAGGAAAACACTGAGCTAGCAGACCATTAATTCACCTATACTGTAGGTCTTCCTTCAGCTGTTATGCATGCTGAAAAGCAGAAATCTGTTTTGCTCATCTGTGGAAACACTTTATCTACTGCTTGCCCATACGTAGACATTCACATAATTTTCCCCGCTTGTGGTCCAGTGTCTTTGTCTCTGTGCTCGCGTGCATTGTGTCCGCTGTCTGTAAAACGTCGAAGGCTGCTTGCTCAGTACCCACAAGACATCCATTATGTGATTTGTATTCTCTTGACTTTTACATGCGCCTGTTTGTAATTGCACTTGCGACTGGCAGACACTTATGAGTAGAGCTCTATTGAGCTGCACAACTTTAGCCTATACCGTCCTTGCGAGGCTGCCTTTGTACTGTTCATCTATTTCGCATTGCCCTTGACGATCAAATAAATACAGAGGAGGGAAAACTTCTGAAGGCATGATTGGCGTCAGGACGGATAACAGCACGGGCTATAATGAAACCCATAACAATAATCCATTTTAGGCCGCCGTGGTCTTGAAATTTAAAGGAGGAGGAGAGATGTGCAGCACAAATTTGGAACAGATAGGTGAAACGTCACTGAGAGCGAGGGAAAGCTGTAGTGGAATATATAGTTACGGGACATTGTGTAGCAGCAGAAGCAGTAGTAACACAAGAGGCACTTGTATGGTTGTAGTAACAGTAGTATCAGCCGATAATTGCAGCACCATAGGGAGGCAGCGATAGAGTATGAAGAGGAGAGAAAAGTGCGAGGACACAGTCAGTGACGCTGGGGCAGAGAGCAAAGCAAACGAAAGACACACCCGCATAATTAACACCGGTATGCTGCAGCCAATTAAATATTTACAGAGGCACTTCCCTCCGACACCTTGATGATGAAGAGAGGCAGCCCAAGGATTATCAGATGCAGGGAGCCTCAGGCGGGAGACAAGGGGTTGGGGGGGTGGGGGATTAAACATTAACCGGCACAGATATCCCTTTCTCTTCCCCGTCTGATCCCATTAACTCTGGACAGCCCAAATCCAACCCCATGTCCACCTCTCTGAAGCCCCCCATCTCCCTCCTCTGCTCCCCTCCTCCCCTGCTGCCCTGCACCACCACTCATTCGGCCCGTCCACTCCCTGTCGATGAAATCCTGGGCTCCCCTCCTGACTCTTTCCACCCTCAGCACCACCTGTCAGGGACGGAGCAACAGGAGAGCGGGGAGAGAGTGATGGGCAAGGAGTGAGAAACCACCTGGATGCCTCGCTCAAACAGCAGAACAAGATGGATATTCAGGTCGCCTGCTTTTCACAATTGCTGGTGAAGCAAAATGGATGTCAGCAGGATTCCACTTGACAGGAAATCTAAGAAATGTCAGAGAAGTCACGGTGAATGAATTGTTTTGAATCTGTCTGGTAATGTCATTTTTTTTCCACCGCCTCTCAGACCAAAGATGTTTTTTCCTGTTGGAGGAATGTGGTGGAATGACTAAAATGTGAGCGTTTACGTGGCTGAGGATTATTTCCACATTTACTGCTCTGCTGAGCTCGTTTCGGAGGCATGAGGAAGACTGGTTGGACACTTCGCTGCTCGTCATATTTAGTGGGTCTTACAGCGCCTCGATATGTTCCAGCTACTCTGACACACATGAAACTGCTAACACAGCTTGATCTCAGAGGCGTGCCAAAACCATCAACGTTTACAGAAAATCAGGCGTCAAGCATCACCCTCGGGTGTGTAACTTGGCCTTACCAAAGACGTGACATCTGCCCCCTTTTTTTTATTGTACACATGCTGCATCCACAATTCTGCCTCAGGTCGCTCTGCCCATCCCTCCCTCCCATCCAGCATCTCCTCCTCTCCTTCCTTTCCACCTACTAATCCCTCTTCACACATCAATCAATAGAGCACTGCAGAGTGCACAGAGCCATACAGTACTCAATGCAGCAGTTGTACAACTTCAATGGGCAGCCACAGACCTTTACCATTGAATCAAGCGTGGGAGAAAAGCCGAGCGTGCTAAAACCAGGGACGAGCCCCATTCCGCTTTCTTTTACCCCCCATTTCTTTGGACTGACGCCTAAACCCCTTAGCACTCTCGAAATCAATACAGTAGTTAAACTGTTACTTCCTCTCCCAGTGAGTACACACACGCGCCCGCCTTCCACAAGGCCCTGTAGACTCCCCTAAATACACCCTGTGCACTGGTAATTTGACAGATTTGTGGGCAAGTGCTGTCACTGCTTTAAAAGAGAAGCTTTAAATACTGATACACCCCAAGTAGCTCTGCACCTCACGTCCTCTGACAACAACTTACTTTATAAGCAACCAAAACAAATAGAGCACATATAATGTGTGTAACCTAAGAATACGGCACCATCTATGGCGCTGACACTTTTAGTGTTATATTATAGTAAAAGCACACAGTGAAAGTAAAGTACATAGATCACTGTTGGCATATTCGACCTTACTGGGCATTGTTGTATCTGGCAAATCTGTATCATATAAAGGCACTCTGGAGGGCTTCTTGGAAAAATAACATGTGGTTTATGTACAGAACTATGATCATCACAAATGTACTGCATGTGTCTGAGGTCAGAAACTCAGATCGATTTAATTTTCTTCTTCAGAGAACGCTTACAAAGACCTTTTACGTTTTGAAAGTTGCATTGTTTACATTTGTGTTTCTGTGCTATCAATCTTCTCCCTGCCTTTTATTAATCCATGTGCACATTTCTTTGTGACACTGACTAGTGAAAAGCATAAAATCATGGGCAGGAATGTGTATTGGGTCCATGTGCATGTGCTGCAAAGCCACAAGATACAACCTGACGTGGGTCTGCTCTTCCAAACATTGCTCCATAGTGGTCAAAAACTCCACGGGGTAGCATTTAAACAAATAATAAATAAAAAAAACAGTATTTGTAATTTGCCTCCTCTAATCATGCATGCTGGACAGCATAATTTCTCAGTGCCTTTTAAAAACTGCTGCACAGATCAGACCTCTGTGGTTAAGGTTTAGTTAGGCTTAGGCATGAAAGCCACCAGGTTTCCTTTAACCACGACCAAAATCGTTCCCTGTACAAAAAATCTTTGCAGGATGAATAAACTAAGATATTATCTCCCCTTAACAACAGCTGACTGTTGGAACATACAGCTTTTTCTCCAGTGTTAATAACAACAACAACGGTGTCATCTGACGTCCTCTTTTGCACTCAGCCAGCAACAGCCATGGTTTGAAGCAGGGACGCTAAAGGGCTTTACCATTTGAATGTAAACATAAGTTGCTTTGGACATCTGACTGAAAGGTCATCTGTCGTGGGAGGACAGTCTCACAAACTGACTCAACATCACGCTGCTGTGCCGACAATACTCAAGTGTGAAACAAAGACGTAATCACATATTCCTTGAGTCCCTGGTTTGGACAACAGAGGTCTGTAACATGACAAGAGCATCATATCCCTAAAAGATCATTTAGCTTGAAGTCTAAACACCATAATACTGAATTATTGTGCAGGTTTTATACTTTAATGTCAAAATAAATAAGTCAATAGAAAGTCTGTGTGATAAACTATGAATACATTCAGCTGTTCCATATTTGTGCTGTTTATAGGAGCCCCGTCAGATGCTCTGAGACTGAACAAATATTTCCAGCCATGCGGTTAAGCTTCTAGCACAGTGCCGAGGCTTACCCTATAGTTTACACTTGAGCCTCTAAGAGGCTACAATAAAAACAGCAATTACCGGGCGATAGTGACAGGAGACAAAGGAGTGTAATAGCATGGGAGCATTTATTTTCGATAGGACCATTGGCTGTAAAGTGGAGTCAAAAAGAATGAGGCATCAAAAAGTCAGTTGAGTGCTGGGCAGTATGTGTGTGAAACAGATGACCAGGCAATACAAGCTGCCAGTGGTCATTTATGACACACTTGAAAAGCAGGACTAATGAGAAAAACAGAGTTTGACGAAAGCTTGAGAATTACAGCCACTGTTGTTAATCTGGACATTAACTTACACTGAAAGTGCTGAAATCGTGCAATTTTCATCAAAGGCAAAAGATGATGTGCTGAAAATGCATTCAGTGAATTCTGGACAAAATCGCGAGTCAGTGTGGAGCTGAATAAAAGATCCCATTTAGTTTTTGTTTAGAATTTGTTTCTTTGCATGCGTAAGCCTTTGTGGGACCACCACTGACTTAGCTTAACAATTATCCCCCAACCATTCATTTCATACTGATAATGACATATTTCTGCAGAAATATACAAAATATGTAATATACTCAAACAGAGTAATAAGACCAGTTAATTGTGATGACTGAATGGAGGGCAATTAGCCGCTGTCTGAAGCCACCATGATAATGAGCAATCTAAAATAAGTCATTCTTTGTCTGCTTTTTGCAAACAGCCAAAAGAGAGGGGGAAAACATTTTGGCTGCAGGGGAGCAGCAACATTTTCACATCAACACACTTAATCTCTATGAATGCACAAATAACACAAAGTGCACCTGGGTTACATCTAAGCGCATGTGTGCGTCCATGAATTCATCCGTGCGTGTGTAAGTTTCCTGGCAAGCGTGTATATGTCCTGCCTCAGCATGCGCGTGTGTTTTGCGTGTGGGCTCGATGTGGTCCAGAGGCCTCGCTACCCGCACCACAGGGGGTGCACAGTGAGAGTGAGGATGAAAGGCGGAGATCCAGGAAGGGAGGGAAGGATGCAGGCGCAGGGTGCAGGGGAAAGAGAGGGAAAAGAGTCAGGGGCAGGAAGGGGGAGGGGGGAGAGGACCAGAACCCAGGAGTAAGGTGCTGTCAGGATAATTCACAGCAGCGGTACTTGCCGCGAAGAACAAAACAGAACTACCTGAGGGAACAGAAATCAGCTAACACCTGCTTAGGAGAGAGCTCCTGAGGGACGAAAAGAGAGAAGGAGGGAAAAAGAGAGGCATGGTGCAGTGCACTAAGACGCTGGCGAGTACAGATGAAGTAAGCCTCAGTGTGTGTGTGTGTGTGTGTGAGAGAGAGAGTGAACGAGAATGAATGTGCACACCGGTATGTGTCTTTGCAAGCTTGTGTGTGTGAGTGTGTGTGTGAGTGTTTGTGGGTGTGTTCTCCTGCATGTGTTTGCATACTTCCGTCTGTTTGTGTGCTGGTGGATTCTGCCTGGCTGTGCCTGCAGCCATCCTTACAGCTGTGGATGGGGTTCATTTGGATTCTGAATCGCAGCAGCTTCTGCCATTGTTGCTCCACTGCTGTGACTCGGCACCACTAGCTCCTGCATACATAGCTGCTGCGCCAGTTATGTTTGGCTACAGCTGTGCTGGAGAGCTTGTGGCAGACATTCAAACCACCACCACGAGCTGAGGCCTTGGTCTGCAAGTTGTGGGGAGTTTGGTTGACGTCATTTTCCTTTGTGTGTGGCCTGGTCTGCTAGACTGGAGTGTACCTCCATCCTGGAGGTCTTATTTCTTTCTCCCTTCACCCCTGTCTCACACCAGATGGAATCTGGATGACGCCCCTGCTAGATTTTGGCGCTTACACCGCAGCCCTGCCGATGCTCAGTTGCAGAAAAGCCCCTACACGTTCCCTCGTCAGCGTGACAGCCTTGCTCGCACGCTCCCTGGTTACTCTCTTCATCTTGTTGAGCAAAGATGAAGTTAAAAATACACCCGACTTTGAACACAAGTCTCCCTCCCTTTTCACCCGCCAACCCCTCCATTCGGCCTAGGTGATGACATGCGTTTGGTATTTCTTTGGAGAGGCCGGCGCATTAGAAAAGAGCAATCGATAGAGAGCCCATTTAATCTTTGCAGCTGAGCAGAGCTGAGAGGGCTCTCGTGTATGACATGCAGAAAGAAATACTGAGGATCAAGAATAGAGAGAGGTAAAGGTGAATTAATGTGTCGTAGTCTGTTTGAGGAGGAAACAAGCATGCAGCCAGTTACTTGGTGCGAAGCTAAGTTGCGCGTTTATGTCAGCCCTAGTGGACTGAGCCACTGATGAGTCTGCTGGCTCATGTTACTGATGAAGCTGTTTTACCAAGGCCTGAGGCTGTTAGGGAACGTGTGGAAATCAGGGGCATAACTAAAGCTGTGACAGAAGTAATGTGTAATTAAATACAATGCCACTGGCTAATTTGCCTTTCATTTATCTCTACACATCAGGTTCTCGTGTGTTTTCTTATTGTGTTTTCTTGCAGAAATGGTTATATAACTCCTATTGTGGAGGTTATTAATCTTTCAGTGCTCTGTTACAAACATAAACAAATTCCTTAGTCACCATAAGTTATTAGAGGGCCGTCTCCTTGGAGCTGTTTGAATTGGATTAATGCTCCTTCATGTGGAGCACTGAAAATGATCTCTGGCTCCGCTCTCCCTCATGTGTGAATGAGCTGCAAAAACAATTTTACTACTGTGCCACAAGCGCGCGCGCTCACACACACACACGTGAAGACTGCAGACATCCCTCATGCATATGCATAAAACCCAGATAAAACTATAACGGCAGGTGTGATGTACATACACACATACATTCTCCCTTCCTCTGTCAGCTTGACAGCTGTAACTGTCAGTAACCGCAGTGCAAAACCTGGTGATTCATTTATTTTTCAAGGATTGAACACTTTACAGACACAATACACTATGGAACAAAGGAGCATCAGGACTTAGCCACCTTCCTGAGACATAAATTGAAATATTAATAATAAAACATGCACAGCTGCCAGGATGTATTGCAAGTGTCAAAGACTGATTTAAAAGAGTGTGTATGGCGATGAATCTTGTGAAGTGAAAAAAAAACAAAACAAAACAAAACTAGCTGAAACCTTGTGAAGTGGATACAGAAGTATTCTCCCTTTTAAGCTTCCTGCTAATGTGGCCTTGGTTTAGTGCAAAGACTGTCAGACAGCTTCTTTTTAATTTTCACGTCATTCATTATTACCATTCAGCAAGCGAGAGACTGAATGTGTCATAGTGAAGATTGTTTTTTAACACATCATTTCTAACCTTTTTACAAGCTGCCTCACTATCTTTACTCACTCCGTGCCGCATCGGCACAGACTTCATCTGCAAATGACCCGACAGAACATTAGCCAGATGTTTATTCTCTACATTTGCACAAGAGTCTGGAGGAAAGGATTAAAATCAACCCCCTGAGACGTAAGTTAACCTCGAGGACGACGTAATGGCACCAGGCTCAGTACATCCAGAGCCTGACTGAAAAAACAGGAAACTTTTTCAACAAAGAGAAGGTGATGGAGAAGATTAGGTGAATATTTTCAATGAAAATCCACCCACGGATTCCTTCAAACTGTTATGTAACTTATCATCAATCTATGATGTTCAGTGTGTTCCAGGAGTTATTTTGTGGTGAAGTAAATTACTTTTTTTTCTGGTGTGCCCACTTTCCCACAATCTGCCTCATCAACTTCTATTAACGCTAGTGATTTAATGTGGCTCCTAGAATTGCACTGTTACAGCAGGAGAATGAGATGTCAGATTGAGAAAATATTACTTGCGTCCTTGAAACCTGTGACATTCTTTAAGAACTGCTTTGCATTTTGTTCTACTGAGGCTACCATCAGCTGAGAAAAATGAGCATCTTAGTCTCAGTCTAACTTCTCCCTGAGAAATTGTTGGACTGAAACCAAAGCTGTGGATTTTCTTGCAGCACGGAGCTGCTAACCAACTCGCGTGATGTCACATCATCTTCATTTGGCTGGCTATCTGAGTTGGTTAAAAAACACCACACCACAAAATGGGCCGAGCGCGTTTTCAACCGCATTAAAAATTCATTTACCTTGAGGAACAGGAAAATGTAAGAAAAGAAGCTGACAAGAATATGAAGAAATGAAAAGAAAGGAGGAAGAGTCAAAGCAGCTGCCCCTTCTTGCTTTTTAAAGACCTTTTCTGACCTCACACCTCCAGCCTAATGCTTTACCTCCTGCACCAGTTGTCAGCTGTACTTCTATCAGGGGGACTTTTCTCGGTTTGAGTCTTTTATGCACTGAGGTGGGTACATAGAATCTAAATGAGCTCTCAGCTCTGTAGAGGTATTTGCAATCTTTTACTCTCCGTCTGTATGTATGGCTGTCAGTCTATGCTGTTTGCCATAGGGAACACAGTTTAGGCTGTTTGCATACAGTCTGTGAGCTTGCATGCGGATGCCATATGTGCAAATGTGCAAATGATGCGCAGAAATGTCACCCACACATACAAACCTAAGGACTGACAGTTCACTAAATCCCCAAACACTCATTGTCCAGTCATAGCCAAGAAACAGCTAATTTCAACTATTCCCCCTACAGCAGTTTCTCAACATGCTGAAGCAGTGTGCATGGGCTTTTAATAAGGGTGATCATGAAAATTTGGAAGGTGGCATCTTTTATTGTCAGCAAAATAACAAAGGTGTAAGGAATACATTAAACAGCGTCTGTCTGTTCCAACTAAAGGTACAACACTGGCATGTGCTGCTTATTGCTCAACCTATAGTAATTATGAAGCATTACTCCCAAAGAACGATGAGCATATTTTCCAACCCCCACACCAGGACCCTTAACTATCACACATGCACATGTATGTGATGCACTATAGGTGTTTAAGTTTTTATATTTAGGTATGTAATAAGAAGTGGGACAGAACATGATGAACATCTATGTAAGTGCTGGAAACACATTATTATTTAGTGTTTTACACACATCTGTCAGGACTCAGCACACCCAGCTTCAAACCAGAGCAATCTGGTTACTCTATCTCAAGGCCAAAGAACAAAGAATTAACTACTTCATTTTATAGGCTAATGTGAGAAATACCAGTTTATGTTAAAAAAAAAAAAGTCCCTAGTATATATTTGTGATGGAAACTCTTCTTGGATATTTAGACTTTAGGGTAACATTAGTATCTCTGTCCTGCTCTTTATTAAAAGTGGCAAAGAGCCTTTTCTCTTGTTACATTAAAGGTAAATCATGCTGTTTGAAAATCTGAACACGTATGCAAGCTAAACAGAAAGAGGCTTTTATTTGAATAAAATAAGTGCACAGATTCATACTAACACTAGGACAAAATGCCTTACACTGCAATGCAAGAACAATGTTGTCTTTTGCCTCCATGTCCCATCTTAATCTGGTGAGGAAAGCCTCAGTCTTTCACCACAATATCTCATCTGTGGCCACTGAGTGTACAGTTAAGACCCCTTCAACAAGATTATTGTTTTAAAATGAGTCAACTGGAAACAAATCTGTCAAAGACAACATTTTCAACATTTTTGTGGAGATGATAATTTTTTGCTTAATTAGCTGTCAAGCATTTCAGATGTTTCAAGATTTCAGCCCACAAAATCAGCGGTCACCGGCCTGAACTGAGACATCTTCTTTTGTCTGCATCTGCCTGGAATTAATGAATTCATTTAACTTCTGAGTGGCAAATTGGCAGGCGTTATCGGAAAACCTGACAAGCGTAACTTTCTTCATCTAAGCTCCCCTTTCCTTCCAAAAACGTCCCCACCTTCTCTCTCCCCTTCTTAACCTAACCTGTCTCCTCATTTCTGTCCTTTTTTGCCATCTTTTTTTCTCCCAACACCTTTTCCCTCCTCTCCTCTATTCACCTCCCCACTTTCTTATCTTCTCACCTCCTTGCTCATCTCCTCTCCCCTGCAACGCCCCGGCTGATCTTCTCCATCCTCTAATTCAGCAGCTTATCTGAGCATACAAGTTCCACAAAGCTGTATGATCCCTGTCACCCCGCAGCCCTCGTGGGAATCATGAGTCAGTGCTGCAGATAGATGATGGTGTAAGAACTGGCTGGGGGTGGGGGGAGGGGAGGGGTGGAGGCGAGGTTGAGGAGGTGACAGAAAGAGACACGCAGGGGGACAAAGCGCCGTTGGGGAACGCTGAAGAAGTCGAGGAACGAGGATGTAAAAAGGAAATGTAACAACGTCCAGAAAAGAGGGCAATGATAATAGAAATAGGAGGGGCCTCCAATAAAATAATGGCTCCGAGATGGAAGGAAAGGGAGACAATAGCGGGCTGTTAGATGGGCAGGATCTTCACGTCGAGTTTTCAGGAGCACGACCTTTGCAGCGTTTAATCTACTTCCTGCCGCCTATCTCTGCAGATTATATCAAATAAAGCAGCGAGTCTTCTCAAGGAAAAGCAAGAGAGAAACAAAGCAAAGGTGTGTAATGGATATAAATTAAAAAAGCTATGCAGAGAGACAGAGAGGAAAGAGAGTGAGAAACACGGCTCCCCAGATAAAGACAGAGACAGACAGATTGTTAGAGATTTAGTGCAGATGTGTCACACAAATCCTGATCTTTAGTCAGACTCTGACAGGCACAAAGAACATCTTGCTGCCACGCAGAGACCCCCCGTTAGTCCTCCTCCGCCTCCTCTTCCTCATCATCTCCCTTCTCCTCCAGCTCCTCTCTCTGCTGTCACTTCCCCCTCTGCCTCCTTTCCCCCATTTGCTTCACTCCATTCCTCCCGTTTTCCTCTTTTGCGCCGCATCATCTCTCCCTTCTCTCGTTTCCTCAGCGCACCTCAACCTTCTTGACTCAATTTCCCCTGCTCTCAGCTCGCCTCCTTCCGTCTGCTCTTTCTCCCTCGTTACCACTCTGCCACGTTTTTTGGAGAGAGACGTTTCATTAAAAGAGCTTCTAAAATCGGTGTCTGCTGCCCTGTCCACTCCTGCCCTCTCTGTCCCCTCTCTTCCTTCCCTTTTGCCTTCTCTCCTGGCGCGTCACTCTCCTGGTGGATTTTCGCTCCTCCCGTCTCCCGTGCCTCCCTCCACTAATGAATTTTGGGCACTTTGCAGCCACAGATGGTGCAGCAGGCAGCCGCTGGCGGCAGGGCCCTGGCTTAGCAAAGAGGGAAAGGGAGGGAGAAAGAAGACGGAGTGCTGCAGTGATAGACTGTCTGCCATCACCTCTTTTTAAAAGGGAAAAGAGACCAACGCATCCCTGAATATGACCTCACCTACATCCAGACTTCCTCCCATGTGCACGGAGACTCTGAGGTGCACACCTCAGCAGGACAATCAGGGGTGAGAACACGTATCACCCACTCTCTTTAATGTATTTTCTCTTTTTGCTCTTCTATCCACCACTCTCTCACCACCCATCACTTTTTTTTGTCTCAGTGGCTCTCTGGTTAATTGCAAAGCCTTGTTTCTTTCTGACAAGCCTGAAACCCTTTTTCCTTTAAGAGAGCCTTCAGGCACGGAAAACAACCCCAAAGTTGTGCTTCTCTCCCCGTCCCTCCAACCGGCACCACGCCCTTATCTATCATTTTTCCTTTTTTTTATTCAACTCACATTTAGTAGGATTTAACGCTTAATTCATCCTTTCTCAAAGCCTAAAAAGGCAGATAAGAGTGGGTGAAGGCGTGCAGTTAGAGAAGTGTGCATAAGGTGACAGAGGAAGCCAGGAACAATGATTTGTTCAGTGAAAAAACATCCAAGGTCTCAATAAAAATCTTTTTAAAGCATGATTCTGGTTTATTGCAACTTGGATATAATGTTTGTGCAGCAGAGCAGCACTCTGGCCTGATGATCTAAACCAACCCTACCAAGGGTTCACAAGATAAATCCGAAGAGTCATGAGATGATTTGCAGGATAAAAAAGGGGACAAAACATATTTGGGCTACACAAAATTACATATTTTTGTTCTGGATTTTTTATGGTTTTTGGGCTCTACAACTGACTGATCACAATGATCGGTCTCTTGTATTACATACAAAAGAAAAAAATTATAAAAATCAGTATGTCATGGAACTACTCATAACTTAGTGACAATGGAAAACATAAAAATTGAACACCGATCTAAGCCATATAATTTTGTCATTTGGAGGTAATAGTGAAAGTGAGCTTCTCATTCCCAGATTTCAAAATCTTGGTGAGAGCTGTTATTATTACAATAAGTCCAAATAAATCAAAATGATCCTTTAAAGGCATTTTCCCTGCGGCCAGCTGCTGTGCTAAGCTCAGGTGAGCATCCTTTGGTTACCTTTATCCTTCCCTCAGCTCAAACATCATACTGTAAATATGGGGACATCAGAGAGAAGAGTGGGCTCTCGGTGTATATTGGGCGTCCCTATATGGCCAGAGCATCCTGAGGTAACATTGAATGATTTATGAATTCTGGGAGATTTAATATGCTCAACTGGTACGTCTCTGCGTTGTTCTATGGTAACCTCTATAGAGAGCTATGTATAGTACCAGTGGGCATATAGGTTAATTGTGCTAACTCAAGGGCATCCCAGCTGTGGTGCCTTTTGAGAGTTCTGCCATAATACACTTTAAGGCCAAGCAATCCTTCCTCACCCCCAACGCTTTCCTCTTCTTCCCTTTTTTTTTCCCATTTTCCCTTCCTTCTTTTACCCTCCCTTTCCTCCCGTCTCCCTCCCCTCTGCAAACAAACTGCCTCGTCATCAACATCATCGTCTCCCTTGACAATGTTGGTTGCTTTCACTGCCCCAGGTGAAAGCTGTTCTCCCACACAGAGGTCAGAAGTTCAAGTCCTCTGTCTACTCCCAAAGTTTTTGGGAAAGTGGGCAACATCACCTTGCTGTGCCGCTGTACTCTTGACATTTTAGACAAAGTACTTGTGATACAACAGAGAGAGAGAGAGAGAGAGAGAGAGAGAGAGAGAAAAGCTAGACTCAGGGGTTTTCTGGATGTTCAGGGAAACAACAGGGTATTGATGTAGACTTGAGGTTATATCCGTCCTCCCTGGTGTTACATGCTTTTCTGTGTGGCTCCTGCAATCCACGTAAAACAGCATCACACCTTTTCTGGAAGTGTAATGCCCGGTTTACATGCTGAAACATTAACAAACATTATGTGATGAACCATTTAATTTATTTTTTAATGATTGTCTTACATTTTTCACACCTTTTTTAAAAAAAAAGGTGTGCATGATTCCAAAACTTAACAAACTGAGCAGTGCGAGATGTGAGTAAAATCTTCAATCATATTATGTGCAATTTCATATGATGGTTGAGATTTATAAGGTGATAGATTTTTTTTTAATTGAGACACTGTTCAAATTTAAAATAACAAATAAGCAAATGTTTCTAAACCAAAGTTTCATATGCTTTACAGGAAGAACACAAAGACATAAAAGACCCTAATTCACTATATACGTACACCGCCGATGTAAACATCCAAAATACAATTTATAAAATCAAGAGGAAGAAAACTAATGGTCCTGAATTTAAGAGCTGCACACTCATTTGGCTTCTTTGAGACATAATAACAGAAACAACAGATGGGGAATGTTTGTAGAGCAATTTAATTTAACTAATGATTATTTTCATTATTAATTCGTCTGTCATTTTTTTCAAGAAATTAATAAATCATTTAGTCTATAGAATACCAGAAAATACAGAAAATGTCACAGCGCAGGGTCTTCAGATAGCATGTTTTGTCCAGCGAACAGTTCAAGTCCAGCTGGAAAACAAGCAGTGATATTAAAGGAATAGCAAAAAAAAAAAAAAATCTAAATTGACGTATCTCTATCGCCTCAGGATATCTATATCTATCATCATGTCTCAACTAAACACCCTTAATTCAGTCATGAAAGCAGACGATGACTGTACTTCCTCTCTTGACTGTATTTACCCATCACACTCCTTACAGGTTCGCACAATCCTTGTCCCTCCTTCCCTCTCTCTCCCAGAGGAATAAGCAAACCAGAAAACAAGTTTGCTCCAAACTTCTTTTGGGTTCCCCCCCCCCCCCCCCAGTTCCTCTCTCACCACTGCTCTTCCCTTCTCTGTCTCTCCTTCTGTCGTTTTCTCATTCTCCATCACTCCCTGAGGTAGGCGGCGGTGCGGGGGAAACTGACAGCCATCATTGCATCGTTTGTCGGCTCGGCTGCTAATCTGCATGGCGTTAATAATTGATTAAAGCCTGCAACCACAGATCTATGATGGACTCTCTCCCCCTCCATCTCCCTCTCTCATTCGTTCCATCTTTTCTCCTCCGCCTCTAAATATACTCCCACTTCACTTCCCCCATGCTATCAAAATGCATTTTTCTAGCATTTTTCTTCATTCTCTCTCTCTTGATGAATCTACTGAACCATCCTAATTCTTTTCTCACAGTCTCAGCCTCTCTCATACATACGCAAACACAATGTGAGCCCTCCCCTCCCTCACTGCGAAACCTTTACATCTCTGTTTCAGCTTTTCATCCACCTGTTCAGTTTTTCAAATGAGCCATTTCAAGTTGCTCAGCTGTCTCTGCCTTGTGAGGTGGCTTTACGTATCCCTTCTCCAACAAACAGCAGCTGAACAATGCCATGTCAGTGCCTTTCCACCTGTCCTACCGTAGGCAGCACCACATTAGACACATACAGGGATGCCCGTTGACACACACATACACACACACATCTACACACACACACACACACACACACACACACACACACACACAATTTTTTACTTGACAACATAATCCTGCCATGCTGCTGTCTGTGATTTATGAGACCCAGTTAAAAGGATGTGAGGGTTCTCTCTTCCCCTCACATCTCTCTCTCTCTCTCTCTCTCTCTTCCTTTATGTCTTCAAGGGGTGTGTGTGTGTGTGTTGTGAAGGAGGTGGGGGGGGGGGGTGCATCTATATGTGGCGCAGGGTGAATCTAGTCACTTGGGTCCTCCATGTGATTTCTAACCACAAGCTCTTGCACCAGAGCACTGCAGTGCTCATCACTCACCTGCCCAGTATGCGTGTGTACACACATACAGACACACCAGCACAAATACATGTACACTGGAAAAAAAACACACCTGCACACACAAATATATAATAATACACACATACATACTTGCTCTCACTACAGGCTGCTCTGCCCTGCTCTTGTACTCAAAGGTTGTATTATACGGTTTTAAAGTTGGATTACAAACCAGGTGAAGTGAGAATTCACCCTGAGGTCCCAGGCCCTTGGTGGGCCCGAAGGCCTCAAAATCTTATTTCTTATTTTTAAGGCTACTGGACCTCAGCATTTTTTGTATACTTGCAATACTACAATCTTGTACAATATATAAAGTATGGAATGTCTGGTCTATTTTGTGATCTTGCCTACTTGTTCTAAGTATAGTATTCTGCCATAGTACCATACTTGTTCTTTCTGGAGTACTAGTTATATATTCAGTGTCTGTCATATCCATTGTACCTGATGGGTACTTAAGGGAAACAGGATGCACACTCAATGAAAGGACATAATGGGAGCTTATTTATATCCCTGGGCACCCTAACAAGTAAATACCACCGAGGTTGTGCTGTTTCCTACGCCATTCACATACATGTTCTTCCCTGCTGTGGCATTCAGTTGCAAATCAATCTCGTCTTTCCATATAGATGCACTCACACACATGTTTGCTGCACTCAAATCTTTACCCTGCAGAAACATAAATTCATAATAATGTCTTAAGGCAGCCATCCAAAGCAACGTAAACACATTTAGACGAATCTAAGCAGCAGGAGACACACTGATGCGTGTGTGTGTGTGTATGCGTGTGTGTGTGTGCACATGTGTGCTGGAGTGTGGTGTGTGAGGGGGCTTGGCTGGGGCCTGGGCTTTGGCAGCAGCCAATCTGCCCAGGCTGTTAGTCACGATGCTGTGACACCCCCAGCTCCCAGGCACTGCACGGGTCATTAAGGAGGAGCAGCACAGCCGGAGGATGACCCCACAAACACACACACACCCAGACACACTGACACACATGAGCACAAAATAATATGTTTGTGTGGTGGGACTGAGAGATGGATATGGCAAACGGGACACAAACGCACAATTGCTGCTTCCACTACCTTCCACAGGGGGAGCCAGCATGACATGAGCTGGCCAAATGAGAATCATCTATTCAATTACTTAATTAAATCCTGAGTCCCCAAGGGCCCGGGAGACTCAGGAGGAAGCTAATTGAGGGGATGGGATCCTTGCTGAAATCTTAACGCTGCTCTGCAGCCTGACCCTTGCCACTGCATGTTACCGAGGCCAAGCAGGACAGCGTGGGGACGGGGGCCCAAGATATGATCTCCTGGCAAGACAGAGGGGTCAGAGCCAGATGAATCGATGAGATAAGTGGATTAGTCTTGATTTTTGCCTCCGTGGACTTAACTTTGAACCTGAGGTGCGGTAGCAATAGGATAATCGTGAATAGTTGGTGTGGCGATAGACATCCATTTAGAACCCCAGAGAGTGGTTGTTTACCATTGCAAGGCAGAAAAAGGCATTTTTATGACCCCCTTTTTGGACTTTAATTGCACTGATCTATAGGTGTAATAAAAGAAGCAGAGAAATAATCAGTGTCCCAGGGAGTGTTGAGTGGTTTCTCGGCCACCAAAGTGAGATGCTCCCCACCCAGAGGGGAAAGTTGTTTCTGTTAAGGGCAATGAAGGAGGAGGGAAAAAGTTAAATGGCTTTTAATTAAATTTTAATCAAGAGATAATTTTCCCTTCCCCAAACCAGTTAGGAGGAAGAGATGGATAGAGCTGAGTAGAAGGCGAACGAAGGAGCGCCGTGGCCATGATGGATTGGATGTTTAAACCCGGCGGAGAGCCCATCACTGGTGTCTTGTTAAAATTTAATCGATCAGTTGATTCTCAATGAAGGTGCCAGATCTTAAAAAAGATGAAGCGGCTATAAAGGTGAAATTCTTCAGTTTGGCTTGCCCCTAGTCATCTGTGGACAGACTCTAAGGGAAGAAAATCAGTAGTCAATGTTGTTGCTTTGACATCGGATCAAAGGGAGGCATATCTTAGTAAATATATTTGCACTCTGAGAATGAATACAATTAGTGCTGTAGTCCTCTCTGCAACCCAGACATTATTGTTGTTAATACCAGCACACACAGCCATGCACAGCCAACACCTTCACTTGGCCACCAAAAGCGACCCGACCTTTAAGCAAAGCTTGGTGCTCAATATGACTTTATTACTTTATTGACTTGACTGGCTTTGGAGTGCCGATGCTGCACAGTATTCATCCTGAATGTCAGACTGCTGATGTCATAGGAAGCTGGACCAATCTTCATGAAACCATAGAGCCATGTAATCATCACCCCCCCCCCTCCCCCAAACTTAACTCCACTCTCTGCTCTTTATGAGATGCTTTCTGGGACGGGCGGTCGCACTCTGGCCTGAAGCCTGACCACAACATTACATTCTCTGCGCTGATGTACAGCAATATAAGAAAACACCAGCAGTAATCACATTATTATATTCACGCAGCATCTGTGTGACTTATAGAGGAGCGGTCACTCGCTGCGAGCTGGATGTTGCATCGGATTACATTTCAGCTGAGTGTTTCCTGCCGTTACGGCTGGCTATTACTATTATCACTTTTCTTGCTAGGCAGGAGAAGAGCACAGCGGCACATAAAGTGAAAATGTCACGGGGGTTTTAGTGGGTAGGAAGAGGTTTGGAGGGGGAACGTGGTAAGAGGCTCTGGTGCACAGGGCAGAGTGTGTTTCTGACATGGTGTGTGACGAGGGGCATCACGCCGACCCCTGCTCATGAATAAGACATGGGCTGAGAGGGCCGCCGGGGCACCCGCTGTCCATTTGCCATTTGCACGCTTGGTCAAAGCCATGGAGGACGACTGGTGAGGGAGTGCTGTATGGCGCTCTAGGAATACAGCATGGAGATACAGTGTACACAGAGGAGACCGCTGCATGCAGCTGTGCCATTTGTGCACTGAGCTTTTGAGGTCTACTACACTACCATAATTAATGACTGACTCGCCTGATTACATGGGCATGAACAGCATGTCAATTTGATTGTATTTTTAAGGGAAAGCATCTGGGATTCTGATTGTATGGCTCTGAGTCTCCACATCGCTCTCCCTCTCTATTGGCATCGTATGGTAAAACAATACAAAAAGCTCCCCTGTTATCTTCCTGTTCGGTGTGTCAAGCATGTGCCACAAGTCACAAAAAAAAAGCGGAGAAATAGCTGCAGGGGAAGATTTAGTAATGCAGTGCAGTACATCTTTGGTGCTTACTTTGGATACAGATATTTGCCTTTATCATTTCCAAAGTTGGCCTTGAGCTCACAAATTTATGTCCTTTAACGATTTCCAATAAGCCAACATCTCATGGTCACAGCATTTGCAAGTTGAATACAAACGAAGAAAATTGCATGGAAATCCAAATGTTGTGGTAGCTTTTGGAAAAATAAGCAAAAACCAAATCATTATCCGTATTTTGGGTTCTTAAGCTCAGACCAGCAAACCAGAAATGGTTAATGACTTTCTTACGAAATGCATCTGACCTATCCTCCCATGGGAGGTCAAGCTAACATCGATCCACCACCTTCCTCCCCGCCTTTTTTCTTTTTCTCTTTTTCTTCTCCTTTTTCCACCCGACCAAGGCAGATGGGAATCAATAGAAAATCAAGGAAACAGCTGGAAAATAAGTTGTGCGTGAAATGTTCCAGACTGAACTTTTACTTCAAAAGGAACTTCTGAAACGGGGGAAAGACGGACATGCCAGTCACAGGAACTTTGAAGCCTGGGCCTGGTGGATGTGAGGCAGCAAATTGAGGTGAAGAGTCAGAGGGAGGATGCTGGCTGCTCAGATAGAGGATAAGAGGTCAAAAACACTACAGATGAATGGGACAAATAAGTGCTCCGCTGTTAACACAACCTGACACCTGTACTAAGAGGAGGGTAAGCCTTTTTCAACATGGCTGTTTTTGACTATTCTCTGGACAAAAGCTTGACAAAGAGGTCTAAGGGTTTTTAGCTGGCTGTTCGGATGGGATTATAATAACTGGAAAAACTGCCCTAGTTGGATTTCTGATTGCAGTCTGCACAATCCTCCCGTACAACAGTTTGAAACCTGCCTGCTCTCCTCAAGGCTTGCTCAAATGTAAACAACTCTAACTGGCTGACACAGCCTATAACCTCCAAACCCATGGGTCTCCTCAAGCTTTTAATACACCTTTCAATTGAAAAATGTGTATTTCCGGAGGCAGCAGGATAGTTCACAGGAGCTGTTAACCACTGACCTTGTGGCTCACAGTGCCTGTTAGCAGAGTGACATGTCTAACCCAACTACACTAGGCCAAACAAATTAGGCAATAAACAAGGCAAAGGACTGGGGTAACCCAGCTGAAAGCTCCAGCCACAACAGCTTCGGTTGGCATTCAATTTTCTATAGCTACCACACCCACACCCCAGTGGAGAAGCTAGAAAAGCAGCTGAGGCCCCATACTAAAATATCTCTTATATAATGAAGTGCTGAAATGGAGGGGAAGACTATTTGTGGGAAAACCCGGGATAGATTGGGTCTGACTACAACCCTGCAGAAAAACAAGCTCCATAGTGCCACAGTCTGCAAATCAAACAGCCCACAGTTCACCAAACCACGCAGCTTTTTAACCCATATGCACAGAGAAGAAAAAAAAACAAGTTAATCTCTGTGTGCAAACAGTTGGCAAGAAAAACTGCAACTTAAGTCTTTTTTTTCTGATCCAAGATATATTCCTCCAGTGTTGTACAGCAAAAAAGACATGAGACTAAATGACAGAGATACCCATTAGCAAGCGGTAGGCATTCATTATGTAATAGATACGTGTTTAATGAGATCACACTACATAGCTGCTACACGCTCAAGGAAGAGGACTCAGAGAAGTAGAAAATGGGTGTTCATATCAGAGAGTCTTTAATTAGAGCTGAGTGGAAAACATCTACAGGACCAGGAAGCTTGCTCAGTGGGGACTTGGGTTGGGAAGGGAGCAGAAGAAAGAGATGAAAAATATCAAGAAACAATTCGGTAAAAAAAAAAAAAAAAAAAGGAAGGAAACTCAGGCGATAATTGCGAACAAGTTGGAGAAGGGTAAACTGATGTTGGTGGACTGACGCAGGAGGTGGAGGTGCAAGACAATCAAGTGTCCTAGCCCTGTAGGAGGGAGGACCTTGGCACAGTGGTTAATTAAAGGTGATAAAAGCAGACTCCACTAAGCGTGGAACGTAATGGAAGAAGGAAGTGGACGTGAATGGATTGAGGCGCAAGGCACACAGGTGGGGGGTGGGGACAGGTGGCAGGGTTGGTGATGTGGTGTGGTAATTGGTTGGCAGGCGGCTAGGTTGAGCCGATTTCTGCGCTCTGTGGCAGTTTGGGTTTTGTGTGTGTGTGTATGTGTGTGTGTGTGTCTCATTGCGCTGCAAAGGAGAGAGGGAATTGATCATCAGATTTGTTCATTCCTGTGGAAAGGCTGGAGGCAGGACAGGGTACCAAGGGTCAGAAGAATTGGACTTGTCTAAGTCCGTTCAAGGGAGGCCAAAGGTAAACAAGGGAGACATGGAGCAGGAGAGAGAGAAAAAGTGGTGGAGATGAAACGCAGGGAGGGAAACAAGCCATGGGAACACAGAGGGAGAAAGAAACACTGACTCGTGGGAGGATTAGGAGCTGAATGCAGTGGAGGAAAAATAAGAGAAACTCATTTACAGAAGCTGGTCAGAGGCATCTTCACAGTTTTGGAGTTCATCACAGAATTTCAAGTCTGCCAGCCAGATTCCAGCGAACTCTGAATACTCCACCGAGAGCAGAACATCTCTCTCTATTCAGGTAGTTCAGACAGCAGAGACGCAATTATGTGGTTGCAAAAATTGTATGTCCAAGTCCAATTCACTCCGATCTTTCCCGTCCAAATTATAACCCTAAACAGTGCTGTGGTGCTTTGACGTTTTTTTAACAAGAAAGTCAGGAGGGTTGTCGAGATTTTCTGCCTTCGCCCAGGGGGGCAGGGGAATTGGAGTGCAGTAGAAGAGCTTACTGTGTGATGAAGATTGAGGTGTAAGTCCATGATGAAAAAAGCCTTTTTCTCCCTCTTAACCCTGGCCACATGTCTCAGCAGTCCTTGCTCAAGCCGCAGTGCTTACATAAACTGTCAGTGAGCAGCACCATCAAGTACCCCAAATGTCTCCCTTTGTTGGGAGTACAGTGTTTGAGTTCAACCTTCATAAATATCGGTTCACACCTACACTCTCTACATTTTACCATGTGAGTCGGCTGATAAGTGTGCAAACCTGTAAATCCATCGGGATCAAGCGGAGGGGAAATGCTGTGAATGAAATGCCTTTAAATATGTGTGTATGTCTCGCTTTAATGTAAAAACTTTATTTTTGAAAGTGGTGTGTGCTATGGGACTATGCTTGGATATGTCAATCACAGACATTTTGAAGTGGAGGCTGAAAGAGAGCTCGTGAAAGAAAGGCACCACGTTGGAAGGAAGGGTAAGATGACGACAATCAACGGGAAAAGGAACAAAAAAATGAGGAAGGTGAAAGAGACACAGCGAGTGTAAGCCAAAGAAACCAAGAGAAACGAAATGATAGAAATTGAAAAGCTTAGATGTTTGTCGCAGTCACATTGTAAATCTCTCCAGAGAGGAAGTGAGGTGAAGGGAGAGGAGAGGATGGCGACGAACAGAGACATTAATATTGCACTAAGTCAAGCAAGACTTAGGTGTGAAAATGGCCTCCAGTTTGTTCGGCAGTACTATTGCCAAGCTATCAGCCTGTCCCCTTCAGGCAAATTCTCCACAACACAAACAGACACTCATATTCAGAGCAAGGAAGAAAAAAAAGTTTTCTTGCGGCAGATAATCAAGCTGCGGTTGCGTGGTGCTGCATTTGTAATGTGTTTTCCATGCTTAGGGTTATAATTCAGGACTGGAGGATTCTCAAGCACTTACATAGCCTTGGTCACTCCGCTGTCAAGATTATAGGTGAGACATTGATAAATCTTCCATGAAACCAGCTCAAAAGTGAGCAGAATAATTTTATGAGCCCAGCGGGAGGGGAGCAAAGCACTTGTTGGAGAATTTCAATGGGAGAGAAAGACAGAAAACACACATTGGAAGAAATGCGCAACAAGCCGCCTGTTTCCAAGCACCCTTGACCTACATGTCAGGCCTTGAGGCAGAGCCACAAAGCCCCCCGACCCATTTGCATGGCAATAAATATTGGCAGCAGACGCTTTGGTGTCAATCAGGCCTGTGTGATGAATTTAAACAATCTGCTTGAGCTCAATGAGAAGTGCGAGCCAGGGAGACGGGTAAACAGATAAAACAAGAGAGATGGAATTTGAAGCTTGAAAGAAAGGAAGAAAGAATAATTGGTCACTGCTGAGACCGCACACTAAACTTGCAGGCATGTCCACCCCCCCCCCCCACCCTGCAGCCACCCTCGGGAACCTCAACTCTTGTACACCCCCTCCACTACCCCCGACCACCAACCCAGTCCTCCGACCATCCCCCTGCCCGCCCCCTGGAGGCCGCTCATACTTCCTGTAAGTTTCCACTTTTCAGTGCCAGAAACTGGAGCTTGTTGCCATAGAAACAGCCTTGTATAGGAGGGGAGGGGGGGGATCTCTGCCGCATTGCTCGACTTGGATGAGTGTTTTGTATGTGCGTGCGTGTGGGTGTGTGTGCGTGTGCGCACGCACGCGTGTGTTTGTCTGATAGAGACCTTATGAATGAGTGTGTAATCAGACGGGATGCTGTGTGTTTTTGTGCGTGTTCCACAGAGAGAGAGAGAGAGACAGAGGGAAAGAGAACGAGTGTGCGCTTATTAATTATGTTTCAATGTACACTGTAAAGTGAAGCCAAGTACTGCCTCAACTCTCCATCGTCTTCCTTTGTGTGCGCTCTGTGCGGCCGTGTGCATCCCTGGACATGTGAATGCGTGTCACTGATCTGATTTCTTGCCCGCTAATGTGTATCATTAATGTAAATGAGACAGGATGTTTGACTGGTGACATCACTTACATCTGCAACATACACGACAAGCTCATTACACAACACGGCCCGTTTAAAGCCGTCCAGCCAATCCCGGGATTGCTGTGGTGGAATTGAATCTGTTCAATTTCCTTCTTGATTCCAAAGACCTTAACAGCCTGTACTGTTGGCAGGCCCCTTCCCCTCACTTCTCTGGCTCTGCCCTTCTAGTGACTGAGGTGACATATTGTATTAGACCATCAGAGGAAGGTTACGGAGCCTTGGTCTGCGCCCCCCATTCTCATTCAGGCCCAGTCTCCTCGGCCTCCCTTGCCTTTCCAGTTGCTCGGCAGCCTGGCAGCCCCCGTCCTCTATTGATCCCACAATCTCATCAAGCACGTTTCCTTGAAGATGCAATTTCCACCACATCAACACACAGGGCCGGAGCACTTTGTTCTAGCCGCGCCCGCCGTGTCATTGATCTAGTTTGCCGCTTGCTCGCCGCCTCCCCATCCCCTTCTCCCTGTTTCGCCATCATAGCTCTGCTGCCAGCGTCCCCACAGGCCGCCGCCCCACACAAAAACAGACACTCCCCACCCTCTGCCGCCCCGCGAGACACACCTCTCCACCCTCTCTCCACCTCAGTGCGCGTCCACCCGCTGTTCACTTTCCATCGCTGCCCACGCTTTTGACTGAATGGGGTTCAGAGGAGCGGTGAACCATAGTGCACCCACAGGCACGCACACATAATGCGGGCAAACACACACAAAACGCACGTGCAAACACACACCACACACAGAGGCACACGCAAGCGCAGGCATATGCCCCCCATCAAAGCTGTGGCAGCAAAGGCCATGAGGGACTCAATGGGGAGGTTGATGGGTATCCTCGGTGTGGAAAAAAAAAAAAAGAAAAAAAAAAACTACTGAAAAAGAGTCACACTCAATTGAACCTTTACCCATACACACAAACAGTAGCTCTCACCCACTACGTATTTCTACTGAGCGCTGTACAAAACCACCAACATAAACATTCTCCATACATTTGCCTTATATCTCACCCTTTATTCCCTCTCATCTCTCTTTGTTTCACACACATCCACGCACTCTCTGGCACACCCACACAAATCTGCACGCTTTAAAAATATCCACACGTACACACAAACACGCACGCGCGCCTCATCTGCTGGGCTTCAGCGGTGGAGGTCGCGGCGGTCTAAGTCTACACCCCAGGGCCTCCGAGACCTCATCCAATTCCTGCCTCCTCCTACTACTTCTCCCATTTCTCCTCCTCCCCTCTCACCCCTCTATAATCCGCCTCTATTTTTCTTTATGTAATCTTGTCGCAAATGCGTTTCAGATATGACTAACACATCCTCCCATCCATTCCCCTTTCCCTTTCTTCCACTCCTTTCTCGCCTTCTTTTCTTTAATTACCGAGGCAATCATATTTACCAATTCCCCCCCACTTGTTTATCCCTCCCCGCAACTGTTTGAATATTGAAATTGCAATATTTATTTGTCTTCTCTACTCTACATTCTTGGAGAAAAGAGAAAATGTAAGACGGAATTGTGGGGGATTTAATTGAGTGGGTCAGTGGCTTTGGGATGAATTATTAAATAAGAAACAAACATTGCTGACATGCAGGCGGTGGCACTGGCAAAACTGTGATTAAAAACACTACACGCTTCCTCTGCCTCCTCACGCTGCTCCTCGCCTTCCCTCCCTGTCTCCCTCACACCTCATCCCCCATATTGGATGTCAAAACTGTCTGTCACAGTTCTTTTTAGCAGGCAGACAAGACACAGACTTTGCTGCAAGTGGCCTTTGAGGCACTAACGTCAGTGTATATTTTCTGGTTCCCACAATTATGCTACTAGACATTTGGTGACAGTGTCACCTTGAGTGATGCCATGAAAACAGGGTGGGACAAACATGAAGCGCAGGTGAGAACTCAAACAAATGCTGAATATTTTTAGGTACGCAGAAGACATTTGGGTGAATTGCATGTCCTCCTGATTTACCTGCTTCCATCGGATGCCTCGTAACTGATGGCGCAAAACTCCAAACTAGACAACAGTGATCTACCTTTTCTAACGGTCGCATATCTACAGCTTTTATAGCCTTTGACAGTGTTTTTCCTGCAGAATAAAATACGATGGGACCAATTACCACATCACTGTTCATGCACAGGGGGAAAGGCAGCTTGGTGCAAAATACCTGCTTTGGTTTGAAAGACTGTGTACAGTTTTGACTGCCTAAACTGAGAGCTGGTCCATTTAAAGGGTAAATAAGATGCCTGTTGCTTTGATGAACTGGAGTCACGGAGCAGCAAGCTGCGTCCGTTCTCTAAATTGAGAATCATTGGCCATGACGCACGCGTAACCGGACCATCATCAAAGACTGTCACTGTTGACACATTTGGCAATCAGCACAGAACCCCTCTGGAGGCCAGTCTGATTACCCCATAGGGGGTAATGACATTTCTGAGTGTAATTAATCACGTGTCGAGCGCCACTTTCCATGCCGGATCAGAATCATGGGAGACATACGCACTAAGACCATTAAAAAAAAAAAAAACGACACTTAGTGACTGCGTTTCCCAGCTTGTGTTCCATTTACATCCAATTACCTGGTGGTGGGAGTGACACACACAAGTGGGCTTTGTTTCCAAGAATACATTGACCTTGTTTGTCCTTGCTTACGAAACAGAAATTAGAAAGCCTCCACTGTCTGACCAATCCCTCCAAGTGTCTCATTGCTGTGCTCCTCTTGGTTTTAATCAGCAAAAGGATGGAACTTGCTGGCCTGTCTGAGGTAATCAACATCAGGGGCCATAAAGCGATGCTAATTGAATGGTTTCCTCATTGTCATGCACAGGAGGAATCTCTCTCACTCCCTTTCCCTCCCAATCCCTCTCTTTCCAATCTGACTATCCCATCCCCTTTTTCCTTGTACGCCTCTCATACAAGTCCCTTGGAGACCCTCCATTGCTGGCACTGGCTTTTCCCACCGACAGCTCTAAGAAAACAGGCCTTGTTTGAAGTGGATGGAGGAGCTGCTGAGAGAGTTTAGCCCCCGTTTGGTTCCAAATTTAAAGGAGGGAGAGGGGCTGAGGAGAGAGAAGGAATTGGAGGAAATGGTATAAACATTCTGCGGAGACTGACAGAGCAAGTGGGCGAGTGAACACGCACAAGTGTGAGAGTCAGTGTGCATGTGTCAGACATAAATGTGTGAGTTTTTTGTCTTTTTGTGAGCTGAAAAAGACGCTGCTCATGCGAGAGTTTTTATTGAGTTTCACTTTTATTTCAAAGATTTATGAGTGTGTCGATTGCAAAAGCTGGCCATGTGAGGAACTCCACTTTGGCTCTGCTGAAACTGCTAAAACTATTGACTGTTTTAAGTGTTCCTCCCTTGCAATGGCCCCTCACTCAGACCCACACTGCGAATTCCCATACAGTCAAGCCAGGACCGTGACAGAGCACATTGGCTAGAACAAAAGGCCACTGATTTCATATCCAGCTTTGCAGATGAAAAGAATTAGGGTTACATCACGCACCAGGGTATGATGGCACATCAGTGACTCACACTGAAGCAAATATTGTGGGAGGATATGTTTTTTGTTCCAGACATCGTTTGACAAATTCATGTAGTTGCGTAACAAGTCCGCTTAACCTGAACAAATGGCGCTGCTCACACTCAGATCGCTGCCTTTTCCGCATATGGAGGTGATCCCCCATTGAGACTGTTCCCTCCAGGCTACCATGGCAGAGGGATGTCATATGGGAAGGCAAGCGCGGCACTTCCAGAACCAGAGGCGGCGTTCTCCAGCGACGACTCCACAAAGCCGAACCATCGACACAGCACCTCCGGCGACAGAGCGGAAACCACACAGCAGAGAGGCTGCCTCTGCGTGTGTGCCTATGCGTGTGCGTGTGTGCGTCGCACAGCGGCACAGCAGGCAGACCATTGCATGCTGCCGACAATTGATTTTCTTTTGTGTGTGCCCATTTTCACCTGGAAATGCAACAAAACTGTAATCATCCACACGCTCCCCATCTTCCTCCCTGACAACCCTCCCACCCCGCACTACTCATCACCACCCACCCTCTCACCCCCCAGGCAGCTGCTGCTCAGGCTGCCATCTGGAGAGAGGCTGACCACCGCTTATCAGCCCCTGGCTCATCACACAGCTGGCACAGTGGCACAGAGAGAGAGAGAGAGAGAGAGAGAGAGAGAGGGAGAGGGAGAGAGACGTAGATGAAAGAAAGGTGGAGTTAATGAAAGGGGGAAGGATGGCGAAAGAGATGTGTGGCGCTGTGGAGAGATAAAGGAACGACAGAGGAGGATGACGAATGCCAGATTAAGAGGGAAAACAAGAAAAAAAAAATAGTTAGACAATGTGACTGCCAAATCGGGAGATAAGCAAAGAGCGCAAATCAAATGACAATTGAGGAAAAATCTGAGGCGAAAGTGTGTGACAGGGTAAAGACTAGAATAAAAGAGCATCAGACAGAGGAATCTCAGGGGCTGGGGGTGGGCAGTTGGAGTTGAACCAATGTGTCTGTCCTTTATGCCTCATAAATTGTCTTTCAGGACATCATTGTAGGGGCTATTGATCTGAAAAAGACAAACACACCCCCTCAGGTCTGGAGAGACGGCCGCTTGTTGCCTACACTGATGATGTCGCCGCTCACTCACTCTTTCATTACGATCCATTGACCTCTCGACCAGAGAACAGCAATCTTTACACACAACTTCCTCTGCTGACATCTTGGCATCCTGGCCTGCGCTTCCAGAAGTGCGGGAAGCGGTGCGAGGCTCTAGGAATAGCTTTGTGGCTCTCCTCTCCTCCCCTACCTGTAATGAGACCTCGTGTTGCTGCAAGTCACTTTGTCAGTCAGCTCGCCCGACTGAGGCAGTGTGTCTGTCAGACAGCCAGTGTGAATCAGGAAGCGTGTCATGTGGGTTAAATGGTACATAGTCCACTGTATATCTCCCCATCAGCTGTCACAAAGTGTCTGACATTGACGAAGATTAAATCAAAGCCCCCTGCTTTCCTTTTTCGCCTAAATACCCCGGCCTTGTTTATGAATCTGAGGGCCCCTCGCTGTCGGATGGTGGACGCTGCCTGAAGCTGTGATTTCCCCGGAGGCTGGAAAACCTGCCTCCTGTTTGGCTCTGTTGTGTTCCTCCTCCTTGTTACCCAACACATATTTACATCAAGGCGCTGTTGGAGTGCTTGCATAGCACATCGAGACCCAGTTTCCCTCCTGCAGGATTTCATGATGAGATCAGTGAGTAGGACTGGCGAGAAATTATGTGTTTCATATGCTCAGCCGGTCTTATTTCCATGATTCAATCGTCCAACTTGGCTCTAAATTGGTCCTCTAGTGCCGGGATCTCCTACTGGGCCTGCAGCTGCGGGAACATGTTGAGGCTCTGTGGGCTAGAGCATCTCACAGGAGAAGGTTAGCCATCACCAGGTGTGGTCCGACTGCCTCCTGAGAGTCCAACTGGCTTGCTTATTTCGACCCCACTCCCGGCCGTAATTACCAAATTCAACTGGTCATTTGTATAATAATTCACACTGACTGTTCCATTCAGTTTTTTTTAAGTCTTGGAGACACGTCCTAATGAGCTGATAATTAAACAGCACCTGAACTTGCATGCCCTCCAGAGGAGCGACATTATCACTTCTCTTGGTTACACCAGATCAGTGAGATGCTGGTTGTCGCTGCCAGAGCTCCCTCCTGTCTAGAAGGCAAGGATAAAACCCACTTGGTGAGAGACAGGCATAGCAACCTGATTAAATCAGCAGATTTATTTTTCTGTGTTGGTCCCTGTTGTCTCTTTGTTCCAGTTTGCTTCCTTTCCAGAATGCTTCTGATGGAGGAGAGGGGAAACAAAAGGAGCTGCAGCAGTAGCTTTCTTCTCCTTCCCTCTAAAGAGATTATAAGTGCTTGTGAAATGACTTCAAGGAAAAGCGCATGGAATTGTCTTTTTTCACTTCATATCAGCTTGCAACCACAAGCTTGAGAAGGCTTCCAGAGAGACAAAATGGCCCCAGACATCTTGCCACACGCACAGTTGCAGCAGACAATGGACCAGCCTTGTTTTAAGCCTGTTTCCCTAGTCACCGTAACCATCTGGATGGTCTAATAGCCTGTTAGCCTGAGTCCAGTGGACCAGTCAGCGGGCTGGTGTTGTGAGTCGAGTTGGCTGGCAAAGGCTAAAGGTCAGAGTGCTGGACTGGGCTCGTCCGCAAGGCATCCGCAGAGATGATTTACAGTGATCCCTTTAATTAGTCCGTTCAAGCGTGTTACTACCCCTGCCATGCAGAGCAGAGCTGACTTATTACACACGCACTGGACAGGCAACACCAATGAATGACTGCAGGCTTAGATTTATAAGATTTGTGATCACGATCGCGATTGGTGCCCGCGAGCTTCATTGTGATTCCTCCCTGTAACGCTTTTTGCACCCTCATTTCCTCCTCGCAGTCGAATATGGCAGGGGACAGGCGAAGCCGCGTTGCCAGGAGTTAGCATTAGCGTGGGTCTGAAGCTCATCCATCAAAAGCTGGTGTTTCGTGATGCTGCCTGCCTCTGATGCTACCTGTTTCGTGGCTGATCAGTCCGCCAACCCCGCACCACCATCGCAGCGCTCTCCCTTGTGAATTGCTTCTCCAATCCAAAGTGACTGATCCAATTCCACATGTGATAAACAAAAAATTCTGGTTCTGTATCGATGTGCGGGCTCCACTTGCTCAAATCTTTGAAAGTCAATTGTATCGCTTACTCCCCGTTCCCTCTGTCCCGTGACACTCATTTCTGCCTGGTGGAAGTTCTAATGAGTTTTTGGCACAGCTTGGGCTGATGCAGGAGGCGCTGATATTAGAGGAGACTTTGATGCCAGGTGGTGAATGGCTCTGTGGGAAAAAAAAAAATCTTGGATATAGTTGTCCTCAGAAGAATCCTATCCAGCTGTATCAACAAATGAAATTTAATGACTTACTGTCTGTTTCAGAGTTTCATTAAATTAGAGTGAAAGGGTTCAAGCATAAGGTGGTGTACAACGTTTTCAAGGATAATATTTGAGTGATGCGCAGGTGGAAATATTTGGCCACCACATATAAGCTGGTTCGTATGCATTTGGACGGTAAAATGTTTCAAATTTTAATTATCAAACCAACCAAAGGAACACATTTTTGCAGGCAGGTCTCTTGAAAAAGCTTTATTCATTATTAGCAGGGAGAGCTAAGACTTCCATTGTAAACCTGTGCTTCACAAAGTCAGAAATCATGAATCAAAGTTATTCATACAACTATATTGATAACTATTAAAGTGGATAATTACCACGGATATGTGGATAAATGAATGGATACAGCTTTGCTCTGATAAGCACTGCCATAGTTATATGGATAATGAGGATTTTCTACACTGCAAAGAAACACAAAGGCTTGGACATAAATCTTTACACAACAGTCCTTTTTTTGCGTGCAGATGAACTCTTGTCAGAATGTGGGGGAAAGGGGATATTGCTAATTATAGTTATTAAGTGCATGGCTGTCAGTATCAGCCTGCTACGAGGCGAACATGATGGGCTTACTGACTTATACAGAGAAACCACTTGATTTGCTAATTATCTAAACAGCCAGGGCCACTTATGCGGCTTCCTGAAAACACGAGTGCTGAAGTAAGAGGCCGTGTCCGTCACTGTCAAAAGATGTCCTGAGCTGGATTTTGGTGCATCTAGTATCGGGTCAAATCACACTTGTAAACTTTTTAATGTCATTCAGATGGGAATATCAACGCTCATTTCCATTTGATGGCAGCATAAAAATGCATGGTGGCCTGCTGCTCAGTGTGAGGATATAAAAAAAAACTGTCAACATGAGCGACAGGCGGCAAGCCCGAGCCGACGCATGATTGCACTCCACAAACCACCTTCTGGGGAAAGGGTCAAATGAGACAGATATCCTGACAGGATTCTTGAAGTCGGCGGGCTCATAACTCATAACTAAGTTTAATTTAAGGAAGACAACAAGGGCTGTGGCTGAAAATAGCAGCTAATGAAACAGGCCCCGGAGTTCTGTTGTGGTAGGAGTGACAAAGTGATGTTAACGTGATGGGACATTTGATGGGATGAGAGTTAAAACCGAAAGCAGCAAAGTAGGAGGAAAATGCCACTCACTTCCCTCTGTCCCTCTGTCTCTCTCTCTCTGTATCTCTCTCTCTTTCTCTGTTTTTTACTGTCTTTCACACACACACACACACACACACACACACACACAAACACAAGGGCACACACACCACAAGCACATATTGACCAAGTCAAGTAAAGCAGTGGCAGTGTTGCCCTGGGTGCCGCCCAACAGGGACAATTAAAGTCAGTGATCTGTGACCTCCTTGCCACTCCATGTCACTGGTTGCCTTTTCAGAGACATGCAGAGCCTCTTGGGTTTTCCGACATTCACTTGGGGCTTCAGTCAAATCAAAGAAATCATAAATATCTGCAGTGACTCAACGTGTTGTGTTTTCTCTCTCTTTCTTTCCCAATAGTTGTCTCCTCACCTTCCATTCAGTCTTGCAAATTAATTTCAATGTCACAAGTGTTCACCTCTTCCAGGGCGAGAGCATCGTTTAAAAAGCAACCGGATAAAATGCAAAAGCGTGTCTTTATGAGCATGTTCGCCTGTAATTAGAAGTCTGGGAGGAAATGAGCCTAAGAGCTGCTGAGCAGAACACAGAGAAGAGGAAGTGAAACTCCCCACAATCATCCCGCATGATGGTGAAGGAGAAATGATGCTACCATTAGATCATCTCACAATTGTGGTTGTTTCTCTGTTGTTCTTCTTCTGCTGTCCATCATTCCCCAGCCGCCCAAAACGCAGCACCCTGACATGCATGCGAATTGGCTAATTTGTTGCCGGTTCTTTTTTTTTTTTCCCCCCAGACTCATTTGTGAGGCCTGGCGTCTGCCGAACACAAGCTGGATGCACACCAGCAGGTTCACAGTCAATTAAACAAAACACAATGCTACGGTGATGAATAGAAAGCAAATGGATTTGACGATAATTTGTGCCCTTGTAACACCATTTGTGAAACTTTGCTTCTGAGGAGATCTACGATGCTGTTATCACCACGGAGAGAAAGAAGCAGAAACGGAAAGAAAAGGACAGATCCAATGGAGCTGCTAGCATCAGCATTCAACTTGTATAACAGCCAGCTAGTTATGAAAAGCCTGGGTGCGTGTGGGTGTTCTGCTTTTAGTCAAGTGCAAACATTTTAGCCTTAAGAGGGAGTCCACTGCCAATATGAATGCACCATCAACGCCAACGCTGTTTCCAGTAACTCGCGCACACACCTCATACATATAAACGGCGAAACACACAAGCTCTCTGCATCCATTTACTCATGTGTAAATATTTCTGCACCATGATGTGCATTCCCACGTTCCTTACATTCTTTAAACATGTGAACATGCAAAGACACGCATCAGGGTAATTAGTGTGGTGTATCGCAGCTTAAAGTGCAGAGCCAAGAGGAGGCTTTTGCCGCGGACGCCCATTGCATCTCCTCAACTAAGAGAAACCCTGCGCCACACTGTACTACTTGACAATCTAATGTTCGATTTCCTAATAAAACTCCCAGACTTCCTCCTTCATATCTGACATATCCTCACACCCACAACATTTCTTTTTTTAGTTTATTACATCTTGTGAGCATGTTGTGAGAAAAAAGAAACAAGCAAAAAAACGTCAATCAACAAACCCTTTACTACTGTGACTGAACATATATAACATATATTCATACAACTGGCTTCTGTGGAAAAATCAAACATTGGTTGGCATTTGAATGAGCGACTTGCGCAGCTGTTTTTCTGACGAGGACAGTCTCAACACCCTGACAGGTCTGCCGAGCCTGCCTGGTCCTTGGGCCTTCATCATTTTTAAGTCAACTTCTTTGGATTATAATGAAAAAAATGAATGTCGGGCTTAACCTGAAATATAACCTTTAAGATTTTTTAATAAACTCTCCTGCTCTGAGAGTCTTCTTGAGTCCTTCCAAGTCACCGCTCCAGGAGGCTCCGTCAATCAACAAGAATCTCCTTCAATCAGAAATGTCTGCAGCTCTCTGCTGAGGACAACGAGTGCAGCAAAGGGGAAGAAAAATATTTGGCACCTACCTATAAATGGTGTTTTTTTTTATTCAGGGTACTACCACGCGACAAATGTGATTCGCTGATTTGATGAGTCAATTAAACAGCGAAGGATGAAAATGTTCCTTTCATGCTCCGAACCTTGTAGCTGACAACTCCGTCATGCACAGGTCACTTGCAATATGTACGACAACGAAAGAAATTTCCACCATATTGCTCCGTAATGAGGGTGATGGTGATTCCGGGCTGTCATGTGCACACACTGTGGTTCCCCATCTGTAGCAGTGAAGGTCACCGCGACATGGCGGCAGAAGCAGCAAAACCTCTCACCCTGTCACAGTGATGAGCGGGCGACGCTGCTGGTTCCCATTACAGATCACCTCCTTGCTGATTAATTAGGCTCATTCTGCTAATTGAAAGTCACCCCTCACCCACTGTTTTGCTGCGAGATTGAGGGCAGACTGTGAGACTGCGACCGCCCCGCTCTGGAATGGCGAGCCACTGAACTGCCACACTTTATTAAATCAACCAGCGACCGCCAAATTTTTCTCACGGCACTTCCTCGTGCACCCTCCCCTTCGTGCCCGCCATTGGTCCGACCAACTCCCCCTCCTTTAGTGTTTGCGGAGGCCTCCGATGAATGACAGCCAACCCACACCGGCTGCCCTGGGAGCAATGGGCGTAATAAGCCAATTAACTAATTAAGACCTCGTTTGGAGCCCTAACGAGGAACACGGACACTCATTTGTGTAAATAAACAGGGATATTTTTTTCTCCGATCTGCATTTGGAGAGCTCAGATGCGTGTGTTCTTGTACAGAGGTCAATAAATGAAAAACAAAATAACCGAGAGAGTGTACACAGGTTTCTGCCAATAGACGCCTCCTCCTGTATGCATGAGGCGAAGAAGCAGAGACAGTGCAATATGGTGATTCATTTATTCTAATGATACTGCTGACATCAGCCAAGCAAGGGAGCGGATCAGATCTGTCTTATCGCAGTAGGGAGAGGGGAAGCTCTTAGCCTTCTGACTGTCAACTCATTGGCAGCCGCTGTATCGTAATAGCGTGGCTGCATACTAAACTGTAAACAGACGCGAGCTGAATTGTTACTGATTCTGCTGTCGTCCAGTATCAATCTACATCAGGAGACATGACGCCCATTAATCTCGCTGCTTGGCGCAGGCTTTGATGAAAACGCTCTATGAATTAGGACTGTATGATGGAAAACTGAATGTGTAATGTGCTCCCTCCTTGCTTATTGGACAGTGAATATGCAATGCATCAAATCACAGGGCCTTTGATATTAATGCTCAAATGCAGGCAAGAGCAGCCATCATCAGGGGATATAATGTCGAGAATCCTTTTATGACTCCAATACAATTCCTGATTGGTGATTGATTTGAAAAAAAAAATTATATTCACCCGATATAAATGTGTGTGTGTGTGTGTGTGTGTGTGTTGTGCGCGCATATCACATACAAGATATTTTGATATTCTTCAGATTTTCTAGGGCACATGTGCACTCAGTGTGCAGAGCAGCGGGCTGGGTCTCCTTATATCTTTCATGAAAAAGAAATTATGCACTTTCTCTTTGAAATCTTTGATCGGTTAATATTTGAAGAGTTCTATCCAAAGTGTTATCCATTCCGAATAGGCAAATAATTATCTGAAATGTATTATTAAACATCTCCAAAATGCCAAAGGTACAATGTGTTAAGGTTGTTAAGACCTTGATTTGTTTTGATTTTGCTCCCTTAATAAATCTGTGAGGGTAAGTGCCTTCTTTTTTTCCCTCACGACAGTCACATCTTTTGTAGTGAGCATATTAACTTATTCTACGAAGGATTGAAGCTGAAGAAGTTGTAGCTACAGACTTGAATAATCTCACACTTGGAGGACACTAGGTAATAAAATATGACTGAATCAGATAATGCGTGATGCACGGCCTCTCATTACTACACTGACTTCAAAAAAAGGCCAGGCGTATTTGAAGACGAGCATACGACGAGCAGTCCAGCCCGCCCCTTAAAGCTGAAATTCAGACATCAGGCTCAAGACCCCAACATGTGTGTTATTAAGTGTCTAGTGTAAATCTTCATGCCACAGATTCAACCTTGGCAACCACAGTGACTCTGATCAAGTCTGTGGCTAATCCCCTATGACTGAGCCTCCAGTATGGGCTACAAACAGCAGGGGGCAAGACAGAGAGAAATGGATGTGCGTATGTGTGTGCGTGATGGTGTGTTTGATCATCTGTGTTTGTGTACACTAAGCAATAGATGTGCAGAGAGAAGCAGAAAGGAACAGATGCAAAGAGGAGCGGGTGAAAGATAGATGGGCAGGGGGGTAGAAATATGAGAGATGGGGAGGGGAATTGGAAAATTGGATCTTGGGATGAAAAAAAAAATGCTGAACAGGAGCGCAAACACAGGAGGAAAGTCACATCTGATATGGGCAGGGTGCCGTCAGGAGACGAGAGGGTGAGACAGAAAGTGGCAGGTATGATCGCGAGGAAGGAAGAGGGACCAAGGAGTGAAGGACTGACCTGTATTGTTGATGGTTGTGATAACGGAGAGGTGGCGAGGTAGGAAAAGAGCTGAGGGTTGACTTTTTTTTTTTTTTTTGTCTCCCTTTTATTTTCTGCCGGGAGTCAGCAGGTTTGTGTGTGGACTGCGGGCGAGCGGATCGATGTGAGTTTCTATAGCCAGAATACTCTCCTCCATCTCTGACAACCGCCACGACGGCGTGATAGACCAATGGGATGGAGGAGAGAGATGGAGGCAGCAAAAAACAAGGGAGTGAGAAACAGAGGAGAGAAAGTGAGCAAAAGAGTGATGAAGTGCCGTGCCAGGATTAATAAATACTATATTATCCATTTGTACATTTTTAAAACGCCTAAAGCTATTATCTGTTTTTTTTTTTGTTGCATTCCCTGACCCTGAGGGATTTATCTCAGCCCTGCTGCTTAATCCACACACATGCACAGCTTCATAAGTAAAACATAACTTTTATGCAATCCTGAATACTGATCTGAAAGTAAGGGCTGGCCTTGGACTGCCAACCTATAAGTCAACAAGCTGTATTAAGTGAGCACAGAGAAGAGTTTCTATACAAGGTTGAACATGCTCATCAGGGCTGAATATGCTCATAAACACACACAAATAAAGGCACGCACACATAAAAACCCACACAAACTCATTATCTGCGACCTGCCAGCTACTGTATATGTGACGTTAATGTTAAGCCACAACTCTGTCATTTACTAGATAGCATTGTGCTCCGGCTAAGGTGAGCCACTGAGAGATTTATGTTTGTCTTTATTTTCACTACCACCTCGCTCTGGGCCTTCCCTCTCATGCAGTGTGATATACTGTCCGGTCAATAAAAGAGAGGGAAAAAAAAAAAGACATGAAAACAAAAGGCTGTATTTTGGACTAGAACCAGGCCATTCAAGCCTGCAAATGGGTTTTGAGCCACCTATCGAGGAGCCCCAGCGTGAAGTAGCCCTTGCATCCACTCCACACTGGGGGAGCGAAAGGGAGAGTAAAACAAAGTGCATAAGACAGCGGATAAGTCCAGAGATGAGGCAGTGTGTAACAGTGACAATGCCCTTCAAGAAGGTCCTTAACCTGGCCCACTCAGGCAGTACTAACTCGCTAATGTGCACTGTATGAAAAATGTAAGTGGCTTAAATTGCATTAGATTAAGGCAGCCATGAAGCGAATAAGTGACAGAATAAAACAATAAGTCTCAATGGGAGTAGCACCAGCAGGGAAAAAAAAAAGCATGTGGCATGTCGCTTTAGTCCCCAGACCCGCTGCTGCCGGCTCCCCGCCGCCGACCGCCAGTTGGACACGCGCCACAGCCAGGTGTAGGGGATTTTCTGCTTGTTACCTTGTCCTCTGTGTGAATATTGAGTTAAATTACAATCCTATAACCTCAAATGTGGTCTAGCGACTTTGTTTTTTATTTATTTACTGTACCTCCACGGCAATTTATATCACAGCAGTGCCATGTGGCCGCGACACGCACCTGAAAATGGATCAAAGTGCTGCACTGCATTTTTCTTTCCACCGCTTTTAGTTTTCTGCAGTGCGAGGGAGAACTGGGCATGGTATGTATATTACACAGCAAATCATAGCTAACTCAGTTTTCTTTGTCACAAGCTGTGTCCCTTGATCACAAACTGCTATGCACCAAGTTTTAAAGCAAGGAACCTTGAGAGTAGGATTTGCTTTTCAACACATCCGAGTTTTTTTAGTTGACCCTGTGCAGACGCAGCAGATTAGTAATTAGTAATAAAACAACGTCTTGTGCCCTCTTTCAGAGCAGTATGGGAATATTTCTCAGTACTGCTGGTATAAAGACAAAAATTTTGTTTTTCTAAGCCAGTGATTCATCTCTGCATCGCTTCTATAGGGCAAGGACGTGACCAGCACAAGGAGAAACTACAGGACAAACTCCACTATACATAAATATATGACATTATGGTCGCAGCTGCAGATGATACTCAGCGAGACTCCATCAGAGCCGTGTGGAGAGAGGTAGTTTTAAACAAGATCAAATAAATAAAATGTGCTAAGAGGATTTTAGACCATTGATGTAAATCCTGAAGTTGCGTGTATCACACTGTTACATAATGCATGCACACATTTTCACTAATGAAAGACAACTCTGTGTGAACAACTTCAAATGCACCGTAATATGTCTAAAGTTTTAACTAATGTCAAGTAGTTGCTATGGATAAAAAACATGTTTCTGTCACAGCTTGTAGTGGCCTATAACTGACAAAAATAATAAAGTCAACTCTCAAAATAGGGACTTGTGGGTTAGCTAATTAGAGCAGAGACCCCAAAGTATAATTTACTCAACAGAAAATATGTCACTAATTGCCATTTTTTAGTTTGGCTCAAGAATAAGCCTTTTTTTTAAGAGCATTTTACAGCAGCTCATTTATTCATAGCACCATCTTGAGCAGCTGAAAATTACAGTGGTTTTAAAAAATTCAGAAATCCATGCAACCAGTAGAGTAATATCTCAGCACGTGATCAACAGCTACACATGAGTTGTGAGTAAAAATAACCTGTTACCTCATGTTAAAAATGAATAAATAAATGAAACATTAAAAAGTAAAGATTTAAAGAATACATCAGAAGAAATCCGACAGATATGACACAAAGGAAGAGAAATATTGGCGAGAGCAGCAGGGAATGAGGAAAGTTCAGCTAAGTAGGCAAAGTATGGATGCTCCCGCTCACCTCCGGGCTCTGTGTGATTCGGTGAAGGCTCGTAAAACTGTGCAACAGAAGCCCCGGGCCTGCCAAAGATCCCCTATCTTCAGAAACTGAAACAAAGCTCTGCAGTTGTACTGCTTATGTAACATGTAAATAGCAATCTAGTGGGACAACGAGTGATGCCCTGAAAATTTACAGTATATATATATATTATGCAAAAAATGTGAAATTCGTATTTCTGAATAAACTGTTGACTAATGTAACTAAAAGCAAACCGTGCAATTGCCAAAATCATATTCCCTTTGGAGTGCTGCTGCAGAGGTTGTTATTATCCAGTTTTATCTCAATATTGACTTTACTGATAACATTCTCTAAATATATCATTACAGAGTGGAAATAATTGAATCTAATGAGTCAATATTAAGATAAAAAGTGATTCATCAAATAGATTTTGAGTCACACATCCTCCTATTTATCTAACACTAAAGTTTTAAGCCCTGCCTGTAGACTGCAACAACACAATCAGCGAATTAAACAGAATACAGTGAAACCGAATTAAGTATTACCATTAATTTATTTCCGAGTGGAACGGCTTTAGCTTGGTTCATTGGCCAGTTCCCCTTGATGATCTGATGGTCTGAAATGATCCTTTCCTAATGATCCCCCTCATAATGATCCGAAAGGCAAAACTACTTATATATTGTCTCCTCCAGCGGGGGAAGAAAACAGCTCACTGCTTCTGTGTTCAGGATGCCGCTAGCTCAACACTGAACTGTGGCATTTAAAAAAAAAAACCAACAACTTCTGAGCAACACACACACCTCCCAGGAGAGGATATTCATATGTTCTACTGTCACGAGGACAAGTTGTCTGTGGCTGAATCCAAATGTCCGGGCTTAACCGCACTTGCAGACTTAACAGGCGCTTTCCCAGCAAGTCCGTGAGGGCTGAGGGCTCTCCAAATCCACAATTCACTAAGTCCATAAGAGGCCTCAAGTGCACTTTCTGAGGACTACCAGAAAGTCCATTTGGGGTGCAGACTTTACCAAACTTCCACCAGGAAATGACCTGAAATATGGCTGTGACGAGGTGCATGTGTGAATATGTGAGGACATTTTGCTTTTTGCTGTATTAAGCTTGAGAAGGCACACCAGTTATGTGCATGAGCTGAATTTTCTGGTTTATATTTTGGTACATTTTAAATAATTTTTGGTTGGCTTCGAGAAAGCCTGCAGTTAAACATGCGAAATGTGGTCTTCGTCCTTGTAAGTTGTGATGGTCCTCATAATGTGAAAATAGCAGTGTTTAGCAGCTGCTGTAAAGGGAAAATTTCATTTCTTCTACCAGGTCTCAGTCCATAAATCCTGAGGGTGAACATTTGGATTCAGCCTGTCTCTCTGTCCCTCTCTTTAGCTTCAGTTCTCTCTTTCTTCTTTTGGGCTCTTTATTAATGGAACGTGTCAGTCATTGCTATTCTCCACCTGTCCACCAAATGCTCTCAGACTATCCCAGTCACCTGGGACAAATTCAGCCACGGCCAAACATAGGAAAACATTTATTTAAATGGAAGTGGTGGTGTGTTGAATACCCCGTTGTGTTGCGCAAGCTTTGCAATTACGGCAGAGTGGTCTAGAAGGATATTCTTCGCATCGCTGCTGATTGGGTAACACCCCTGACACATCCTCATAATGAGAGACGATGCACCTGAAGGTCTGTTGCCCACCGTTTCAAATCATTTCACACAATTTTTAGGAAACACATTGTTCAATCCAGTTTTATGATTGAATGTGGCCATGATCTCAACACCCGTCTGCACACGTGATGGTCATTCCACCATCAGGCCACACCTATCGCTCATCAGTCCCACTCAGTATGTACAATACATCTGCCTACAAACACAAGTCTGCAGATTTAATGTCTTTCATGCCACATTATTGCTCTTGCTCATTAGTTTTTCTTTGTTTGTTCATAATCTGCTTTTTTGGGGGGGATTTTGTTTCTGCCCTTGCTGACCGACCACCTGTTGCTCACCTATTGTGACCGAATAAATCTCAGCGTAACCTTACCTCTGCCTTTGAATTCTGCTCTTGAGTCTGTATTGTTCAAACCTGCTGTGCCACTCCACAAAAATACTTCTGTTGTTTTGAGTGACTATTTGGGTGTACTATATATTATATGGTGCTATAAACTACTACAAGTGTCAAAAAAGGTCGAAAGTTAGCATCCAGTTCTTCATTTTTGTTCAAATATTCTTTGATCAAAAGTTTTCTTATATCAATAAATCTGAAAATGTTGCTGCTTTTGAAATATATTATTTGAGGAAAAACTCCCGTGTGGTTGCTTGTGTAAAGACGACATCAAACATTGATAAAGGTTAGTTTTTTTTTGTTTTTTTTAGATTAACAAAAGGCCTTTGTAGTAAAACATCTCAGCATTCAAAGTACAAGTGTTGTTTTAGTATGAGCATCAAACTCTGATTACATTAACCGCCCATACCTGAGCACACATGTCAGAGAAAAATAGCCCTGGAAACAAGCATCAAAGGGGGAAAAAAAAAGCGTCTCAATGAAATATTCCTGTGAGATTAGAACAACTGTACCAAGTCAACCCGAGGTACAACGTTACCTATCAGAGTTGACCTTAGTATTACAACCTTTAAACTGTGTATAAACACACCTCACTCTCTTCCACATCAGCACTGCCACGAGCTGAGCACATCTCTCAGCACTCATCTAATTATGGGGGTCAGTCAGCACTGCAGAAGGAAGAGAAAAACTTGACAGATTTGCATTCATGTCATGAGTGGAGTTCAGATCATTTGCAAAGCCATCAACTGGATGTCCTTTCATATCCTAAGTCTCTGCTGTCCTATCACTCCTACACGCTGGGGATCTTAATGATGGCTCTCTTATTTGCAGTTATTTCAGGAAATTCAATGACTTACTTGCCAGGGTCATGAGCAAAATGAACAAGACAAGCATCTTTGAAGATTATGATAATGGAAACGGAGGGCAAAATTGGAATTGTTTTAAAATTCACCCGCACGTTCCACATCTTATTATCCTTCCACTTGGCAGCCACCCATTTTCAAAGGCGTGATAAAAATACACATTAGATACATTCACTGCAACCGCTATGTAGCAGAGAATTTTATGGCCTGTAAAGTTTGGCATTTCAGGATGAGAAAAATAAACACTCTTTGCAGCAAAAACTAAAAAGACTCGAATCAGAGATCTACAGGGAAGACGGATGTTAGTCCATCGACAAAATAGTCATTAGGATTAACTCAGCGCAGCAGACGAAATGCAGTCCTACATCATATAATTTACTCTGGCTTTTGACGCGCAATGCCAAAGACGCCCATAGTGAGAAGAAAATTGAAACCTTCCGTTCTTGGTGGGAGAATGACTATTCAGAGCTTGATACAGCACTGAACTAAGGACCAGATGGTGCAGACTAAAACATACTTAAAGAGGGAGGATGTTGTTTCAAAAGGCAAACTCATGCAAATCAGGTCCACAGTGAAGCTGTTGACTCATGCAATTTCACAGTGTTTACCAATAACAAATTGGAATGGAACATTAATAGTTCTTTCTGAGCAAAACCCCGGATAAGGCTAAACGTTCAGAGAAATGCGTTATTACAGCTGACCTCAGAGCCAGAGTGCTACATTAGCAAATTATGAAAGGTTTGGTAGGTGCCCTGCATGAAATGACTGGCGAGAAAAGACACACTGACCTCGGAAAATACTCACACATTAAGGAAATGCCGGTTGTGGCCTTTGATCCTTAGGAGCTAAACAAGTAGTGACTAAAACATATGCAATTACATCAGCTGGGCAGCCTCGGGGGCCACATGTTCAATAGTGTCACAGGCGCTCTGCCTCACCACAAAATTATTCATCTCATTCTCAACCTGCTTCATCCCTCCAGCCACCAAACAGAACTGCACAAAGTCTGCATTAGTTCCACGTTGTTTTTTTAGCATGAAACATATATCAAAAGAATTCAAACAGCAAGGCACAAGGGGAGCGAGCTGCAGTGCTGAATCTCATCCAAGTTTTGCAGTATGTATGATCATAGCATATACAAATACAAATATATACAGAACATATTCCCTCCTGTTTGCCGTGGTGGACATCTGGAGTGCAGCGGTAGCTAAAGGAGTTTGGAAGGACACGGCAGACTGCAGGGAAAGATAGGTAGGTGTACGGTATGCGGGGGCGTGAGGCAACCAGGTGCTGTGAAGTGTGAGGCTCTGCCCTCCCAGCTGATGATCAAAGACAGGCATAACCGCCACTGATGACCATGGCTGCCAGCCAGACCAATTGCACAATGTGGACTACGGCGTCGGCAGGGATGAGCCGTTTCAAGGCAATGCCAGCTAGAAAAATACTATTATTGTTACTATTATTTCTGGCACCACCGCAACACAGCGGATCCACAGAGACACAAAAACTGAAAAAAGTCTCATCAATTATCTATGAAACACTTTTGCCCCTTTTCCACTAGTACCTACTCGGCTCGACTCGACTCGACTCGGCACAGTTTGCGCGTGTTTCCACTACGCTT